>ML098696.1:19455-54940 GCA_003697995.1 Taxidea taxus jeffersonii | reverse complement strand
TGGCCCAGGGGGAAACTTAGGAGCTTTGGCTGAAGTTGAAAAGCTGTGTTAGAACAAGAAGGTGCACAATGAGACGGCTCTACATGCTCTTCCCTATTCTCAGGCTTCTCACGGGAAATGGCAAGGAATCAAACCTTGTTGAAAGGCTAATGTAGGTACTGGGAGGGGTTTAAAACCAGTAGTATCTGGGGCTAGAATCTGCAAATGTTTGAAGGAATATAGGCAGTCATTAAAATCTTCCAAGGGGGCACCTGGGTGGCTCAGTGGGTTGAGGCCTCTGCCTTCGGCTCAGGTCATGATCCCAGGGTTGTGGGATCGAGCCCCACATTGGGCTCTCTGCTCAGAAGGGAGCCTGCTTCCTCCTCTCTCTCTGCCTGCCTCTCTGCCTGCTTGTGATCTCCGTCTGTCAAATAAATAAATAAAAATCTTTTTTAAAAAAGTCTGTTCTTTTTTAAAAAGTCTAGTAATCTATGAATTGTTAGCTCAGTAGACTGGGCAGGGGTAAAAGGTCAGGGTCTTAGATGTCATTCCTGGGAAGATTAATGAGCTTTGCTCAGTCCCTAATTCTGTATTTCTAGGAAGCTTAGGCAGACTTGGTTACTTAACACAGGCTAGTTATTTTGTGCCACTCACTGAGATGCTGAACAAAAAGGGCAGTGAATGAGTGATGCGTGGATTAGATGGACCCATCTCGCCTAGTTGGTTAACAAAGCATGGCTGAAGAAAAATGTAGCAGTGAGGGCAGAAGGGTTACTTTGACCAATTCCTGGGAAGGGAGCTAAAGCAGACCAAATATTCGACCTGGAAAATGGCTGAACTACTTTTCTCAAAGAATGGCTCTTTGCAATGGGTTTTGAAGCATGTCATGGGAGGGGAGCAGGCTGTGGGCATAGGGCAATGTGTTGGCATGGAAGGAGCTTTTCTTTCTACCCTAAGCATAAAATTCAACTGGGTGTTATTCTAGCTGGCAGCAGAAGGCATCCAAGCATGAGACTTGGTCTAAGTCTTTCTGGTGAAATTTGGATTGTTGAGTGGATCACATGCTTTGAGACTCTAAGTGGTAGGAGTGGAGGTGGGGAAGAGGAAGGGGCAGGAAATTCCATTTCCTTCATAGCAGTCTAACTTGAGGAAGCTTCTCAGAGCCAGCTTATCAGCAACCACTCTAAATTGACTGTGATTTTTATCCTTGCCTCTCCGTGTAAAGATTCCTTTTTCAGAATTTTCAGCCAGCAGCTTCCAAACTGTCATTTACAATTTACGGAAGGACAGAAAGTAGAATAGTTGTCAGCAAGCGGCATAATTATGTGCCAGGAAATGACATGGCAAATAGTGTAGCCTGGCAAGTACTAGACGGCTCTATCCCTATCTTCCAGCTTCAGGCAGAAGCAGAACTATAATATCTGCTGATCTTTTTGTGACTTATTTTACATTTGGAGTGCAGATTACTAAGGAGTATTTGGTCTGGAGATCAGGCAGAAATTTATTTTTTAAAAAGCAAAGCTGTGGGGAAACAGGAACTCAGAAAGTAGGAACCGATGTTATGTTGTGTTATGTTACACAATGCTGTTGTGGAATCCAGTGTTGCTCCCAATGTGGCAGCTGCATCATTTGGACACCTGTTAGAAATGCAATTTCTTGTGCAATCCAAGACCTATTGAATTAGAAACCCTAGGGCTGGAGCCCGGCAATCTGAAGTTGACTTTATTTTATTTAATATATTTGGTTATTGTTTAGGTAGGCTCCAACACGGGCCTCAACTCACAACCCTGAGATCAAGACCTGACCTGAAACCAAGAGTCGGACACTTAACTGACCGAGCCACCCAGGCATCCCAGATCTGAATTTTAATAAATCTTCCAGGTGATTCTGATCTATGCTCTAGTTCGAGAATCACTAGTGTGTAATAGATGGCAAGTAAATCCTGCCTTGTTTTACTTGTTTACCAGTTACAAATACAATTTGCTGCCAAAAAATGCCCCCCAAACCTAGGAAACCTAACAAATAGTGGCTGCGTAAAGTAAGAAGAATTTTATATTCTCACAAAACAAGAAATACCAACGGAGACTGTCCAGGTTGTTATCCAGGGCTCGAGGATGCTGTCTAAGGATCCAGGCTCTTTCCAGCTTCCTATCCTGCCACACTTAACAAGTGGCTTTTGTCACCAGAGTTGCAAGATGGCTGCGGTGTGTCCAGGCATTACTTCTACATTCCAGGCAGGGAGAAGAAGGAGGGACAAAGGCCTTCTCCTATTTTTATTCAGGTAAAGTAATTCTGCTCAGGGATTTCTGCCACATCTCACGGCCAGGACCACGTCATATGGCCAACTTGAACAACATTCGAAATTAAATCAACTTTAGGATAGAGAAAGTCAAGGGAGAAGGGATAGAGGTGAGAATAGTTTGCAGGAGGCCAGTCATACTGTCTCTTTTAGCTTGCAACTTGTAGCTAATTCTGTTGCTTTTTTGGTTGTTATTGAAATTCTTGGCATAGGTCATTATGGAAAAAAATCATCTTAATGTTTAATAGGGAAATAGGATCAACAAATTATCTTTCTATTTGTACTTTAATTCTGAAATCTAATGCATTAAGGAAAACTCAGGTTTTATATCTGAGCAGTTATTTTACATTAGGTTAAGGGTTTAGCTGAACTTGCCTTCTTGAGATTTAATGGGAGATCTGTAAAATAAGGCAAAATAAGAAAAAATGTGAACTACTGCACAACTACACATATTTGGACTAATTATAGTTGAGAGTCTGAAAATTTACTTCAAAACACTCATCTATTAGTTCTTTAAAATATGAATAACAATTAGAATTAGGCTTCAGGGTTGTCACATAGAATTTCTTTTTATTATAATGCATAAACAATAGTGATTATTGACAATTATAGTAAGAATTGTTTCCAAATTGGTATGGCGGTATCAAACCTATGTATTTCTCAACAGAGCCATTTCTTTTGTATTTTAAATGGTAAATTTGTGCAGCCTCTGTTCAGAATATTACCAACTTTCATTTAACACCGTGTGAGTACATGAGCTATTGTTGGACTCGTTGAGGTTGCCATGGTAATTATTTAGCGGGCAGGAAGAAGCTGAGGACCAGAGACGATCAGTGATCTGACCAGGGCACGAGAACTTACCCATGTCAGAATTAGGGTCAAAACAGGGATGGCTGGACACTAAGTCCTATGTTCTTTTTATATTCTTTTTCTCTAGCTTCCAAAGTTCTAATTTTTTCCTTTTCAACAAATATCTGTAAGTAAAACGGCCTCCTAGCACCCCCTTCCTTCAGCCCCATCCTGTAGGTCAGAGATTGGCAATCTGTAGCCAGTGGGCCAAATCTGGCCTACCACCTGGCTTGATAGGGCTCCTGAGCTAAGAATGGTTTTTCTATGTGGAACTGTTTGGAAAAAAATTTTTATGACATGTGAGAATTCCATGAAATCCAAATTTTAGTGCCTGTAAATAAAGTGTTATTAGAATAGAACCATACCCACTTGCTGAACATGTCGATGGCTGCTTCCAGGCCTGATCAAGGGGCCTTTTGGACAGAGAGAGAAGGGGGAGCCCTCTTGTCTGAAATGCTAACTTGGGCACGTCTGATCAGTCTTTCCTGCTTTTCTGACATTTTTCAGAAATTTTCTTTCTGCAATCTTCAGTCTTGCTGGGACATAAAAGGTGATGGTTTGGACCTGGGCTATCAGATATGATAGATACCAGGCACATGTGTAGCTACTGAACACTTAAAATGTGGCCATTGCAAATTGAGATGTGTTCTTAGTGTAAAATATATACCAGATTTTGGAAGAATCGATACAAAAAAAAGAATGTAAAATCTCTCATTAATATTTTTATATTGAGGGGCACCTGGGTGGCTCAGTGGGTTAAAGCCTCTGCCTTCGGCTCAGGTCATGATCCCAGGGTCCTGGGATCGAGCCCCACATCAGGCTCTCTGCTCAGTGGGGAGTCTGCTTTCCTTCCTCTCTCTCTGCCTGCCTCTCTGCCTACTTGTGATCTCTGTCTGTCAAATAAATAAATAAAATCTTTAAAAAAATATTTTTATATTGATGATCCGTTGAAATGACAATATTTAGGATACATTAGCTTAAATATATTTTTAAGTGAATTTCACCTGCTTTTTCTGACTTTTTAATGTGGCTTTTAGAAAAATCAAAATTACACATATAGCTCATGTTTTATTCCTTTTGGACAGGGCTGGTTTGAATCCTTTGGCTTCTTGCCACCCTCTCCACTGCCCCCTGGAAATGGAATGTTCTTTTTTTTGGTCAAATTTGCATTTTATTTTTTCTAATTTTATTGAGATATAATTGACAAATAACATCGTGGAAGTTTAAAGTATACAATGTGATGACTTGATATGTATGTGTTGTGAGAAGAGGTTAGTTAACACATGACTTCATATAGTTACCATTTTTGTGTGTGAAAACATTTAAGAGCTACTCTCTTAGCAAATTTCAAGTATACAGTGCGATATTGTTAATTATAGGCACCACTGCTGTGCCTTAGATCTCCAGAACTTACTCATCTTATAACTGAACCAGTTTTCCATTAACAAACAAAACTTATCAAGTCACTAGAAAACAGGTGCTTTCTCAGAGTTTACCACCTTCTTGTTTTTCCATAAGCCTTTTCTGACACTTCAGACAGAACCAGGTGGGTGGAAAGAATTATTTAATGGTGGCCTGGTATTTCCAGAATTGTTGAGTTACTGGTAAAATTTGTTATTTACTGCTGTAGCTTGAAAAATGTTATTTTTCTAAAGAGTGAAAAATGTCAAAGCCATTTTCCAAATTGCATCAGTTAAAAACATCAAACCCTTTTATCAACTTGAGTTTTCCCACTGGTATTTGTGTATTTTGTGAACTTTATAAATTATAGCATGAAATACAGAAACAAATGTCAGTTAGGGGTTTCTTTTTACAAACGTCAGTATGCTAAATTAATGGTAAAAGATTTGTAGTTAGCAAAAATTTAGAATTTACTGCAAGTACCTAGAGAATGTCATTTTACCTTGTTATTGTACTTTCAAATCATAATTGGTGTAACATGCTAATTCTTACTTGATTTTTAAAAAAATAGACTTTATTTTTTTGAAAGATTTCATTGATTGATTGATTGATTTGAGAAAGAGAGAGAGAGAATGCATGAGCAGGAGGAGGAGCAGAGGGAGAGGGAAGGGAAAGAATCTCAAATAGACTCTGCACTGAGCCTGGAGCCCAATGTGGGGGCCTTGATCCCATGACCCTGAGATCATGACCTGAGACGAAACCCGGAGTCAGACACATAATCAACTGAGCCACCCAGGTGCCCCAAAATAGACTTTATTTTTTAGAGCACTTTAGGTTCATAGTGAAATTGAGTGGAAGGTTCAGAGATTTCCTATATGCTTGTCCCTCTGACAAGCACAGCCTCCCCTATTGTCAACATCCCTTGCCAGAGTGGTGTTTTATAGTTGACAGCCTACACTGACACATCATTCTTACCCAGAGTCCATAGTTCACATTATGATTCACTCTTAGAGTTCCGCATTCTGTGGGTTTGGGCAAAGGTATAATGACATGTATCCACCATTACAGTATCATACAGAAGAGTTTGACTGCCCTAAAAATCCTCTGTGCTCTGCCTATTCATTTCTCTTACTTGATTTTTAAATCTGCACAACTCTTCTCAATAATTTCTTTTCTACTCAACCACCTTCTTTTAAGTTTTTTTGTTTTTTTTTAAGATTTTATTTATTTATTAGTTAGAGAGAGAGAGAGAGAGAGCACAGGCAGACAGAGAGGCAGGCAGAGGCAGAGGGAGAAGCAGGCTCCCTGCCGAGCAAGGAGCCTGATGTGGGACTCCATCCCAGGACGCTGGGATCATGACCTGAGCCGAAGGCAGCCGCTTAACCAACTGAGCCACCCAGGCATCCCTTCTTTTAAGCTAAATTTTTCTTCTTTATCAGTTGTTTTTGTGTGTGTGTAATTTAAAGAGAGTCAAATACTTTCCAAGATTTAGTATGACTGAATATCGGTCCCCTCTCCCAGACTTCACTTCACCCCTTTTCCTGCTTTAGAGGCAACATTTTCAACTTCTTACTTTTTGTTTGTTTGTTTTTGGTGTTTATCTCTATAGCTTTACATAACATGCTTGTATTGCAACTTTTTTTTTAATTTGTAGGAATTATCTGATTATCTTCTACTACCCTAGAGCAGGACTTAGCTCTTTCGGATCTCTTCGCTCCTACCACACACATGAACATGTCCTATAACCCTTTTGCCAGCATTGTTTCATTATAATTTTAGTTAGCTCAATCATTTGACTGTGTCAGTGCTATTTGTAGCTGAGCCAGACTGAACCACTGATAAGACAACTAAAGAAGTACTTCGGGAATTGGAATATAGATTTAAATATTTACCCAGAATTCAGCTTCCATAGATAAAAAGAACAGACATTGTGAAATAGAGGTTAAAGGGACATGAAGGATAGAAAAGGAATGCTCAACATATGCTAATGTGAGTTTAGAAAGGAGATAAATAAAAGAACAAGAGAGAATTAAGTGTCAGATAATGTAGACTAAGGAAGAACAATCAAATGGCTAGCAGGAACATTTAAAAAAAAATCATACTACTATTGGGGTGGCTGGGTGGCTCAGTTGGTTAAGTGCCTGACTTTTGATTTCAGCTCAGGGCATGATCTCAGGGTCATGGGATCGAGCCCTGCATCGGGCTCCCAGTTCAGCAGGGAGTCTGCTTGGGATTCTCTCTCTCTCTCCCCCACCCCCGTCCCTCCCCACACTTGCATGCTCGCTCTCTCTCAAATAAATAAATAAATCTTAAAAAAACAAAAAACAAAAAACAAAAGCAAACCCGTACTACTATTTATTGAGACCAAAGATGAAATAAAGATTTTTCCTAATAAAGTCTGAGAGAGTTGACCATTCACAAACCCTTAATGTTAAAGGATATACTCCTGGAAGAAGGAATTCAAGTCTAGAAAGAAGGATCAATATCTAAGAAGTCATGTTGAGCAAATAAATTGGCAAATATGTTGGTGATTTAATTTTTTTTAATTTTTAAAAAGATTTATTTATTTTAGAGAGAGAGAACAGAGGAAGAGGGAGAAAATCCTCAAGCAGACCCTCCTCCACTCTCCCTGAGCATAGAGCCCGACCCGGGGCTCCATCCCAGGACCCCAAGATCATGACCTGAGCCAAAACCAAGAGCCAGATGTTTAACTGACTGAGCCACCCAGGCACCGCAAACATGTTAGTGATTTTAAATAACTGATGACTGTGAAAAATAAATAAATAAAAAACAACTCACAATCATAAGAGCATTAATGACTATGGGGGGAAGGGAAGGTTCAAAATAAAGTGGAATTAAATATTATATGACCAACATGGAACACTGCGGATGTGTCCATATGGAGTAAAAGAGTTCTAAGTACTTTGAATTGTCAGGAGGGGTCTAAACGTGAGATTATAGCCACAAATTTAAGGTCAAGGAAGTATATTAAATCTTTTTGCTAAAATAATAGAAATAAGATGTATATCTCCCAAGTAAATGGAAAACAGAGCGAAAAAAGAAGCAAAGAAGAATCTAGATAGATAAAACACTCAATAAAAAGAAATCACATATATTTATAGTAACAGTAGACATAAATGGTTCAACATTCCTCATTAAAGACAGAGCTTAGATTAAATAAACCCCGAATCTAACCATGTTCTGTTTATAAGAGACACATATAAAGCACAAATACACAGAAAGGTGGAATGCAAAAGGATAGAAAAAGAAAAACTAAGTGACTCTTTGTTGAACAAATAATTAAACCTTCTGGATGCAGAAATTGCTTTTTTCCCCTTATTAAAAGACTTCATTTTTTAGAGCAATTATAGACTCATAGCAAAAGTGAGTATAAAGTACAGAGAGTTCCCACATACCCGCTCCCTCCCTTCCCACAATCTACCCCATCATCAACACCGCCCACCATGGGGCGCCTGGGTGGCCCAGTCATTAAGCGTTAATCATCTGCCTTCAGCTCAGGTCCTGATCCCAGGGTCCTGGCTCAGTGGGAAGCCTGCTTCCCCCTCTCCCTCTTCCCCTGCTTGTGTTCCCTCTCTCTCTGTCTCTCTCTGTCAAATATATAAAGAAAAAATCTTCAAAAAAACCCACAAAACCCTCCCACCAGAGTAGCACATTTGTTACAATCAATGAACCAACACTGACACATAATTATCATTCAAAGTCTATAGTTTACCTTAGGGGTCGCTTGGTGTTGGACATTCTATAGGTTTTAACAAAAGTATCCATCATTATAGTATCATACAGAAGAATAGTTTCACTTCCCTAAAAGTCCCCCGTGCTCTATCTACCTATTCACTGAAACTGTTTTATATTTATCTTTTTTTATTTGCTATAGAACCATGCTTATATTAGGGGTTTGAAAGCCTGTGCTTGGATTTAACTGTTTTACCAGGTCTCTTCTGGTAAAATTCATGGTAATTAGAGAAAATGAAAACTCTTTGGCAGTTCCAAATCCTAGATCTTTAAGGACAATGACACTAGTACCAAGTACCTGAAGTCTTTTCCAGACAATTCAGAAAATGGTATTTCTTCCATAAACAAAAAATAAACCTCTTCAATTTTATCATCTAGGACAAGGAATGCTTAGCCCAGCTGTATGGAAAACCACCCACTGACATGTTATTTGTAGTAATAAGATGATTTGAATGGCATACGAAGGATTACCAAATAATCTTAAATTTTCTGAGTTTGTGATCATTATTAAAAGGTGTTTCACAAGCCAGAGCTGTCTGTGACAATCATCAGAAATCTTTGGACAGAAAGAACATTATCCCTCAGGTTAATGATTCATCAGTTGATTTTAATAAGAGAGTTCTAAGATATTTATAGACTTAAACTATGCTAACATCCTCCGTACTAGGTTTCTGTTTTGCATAATGAGTTACTCCAAAACTTAATGGCTTAAAACAACATTTATTATCTCATAGTTTCTGTGGGTTGAGAATTTGAGAGGATCTTAGCTGTGCAGTTCTGGCTGAGGACCTCTCTTAAGATTTCAGTCAAGCTGTCACCTGGGGCTGCGGTCACCGAAGAGCTTAACTGTGACTGGAGGATTCACTTCCAAGATGGCACACGCATATGGCTGTTGGCAGGAGGCCCCAGTTCCTTGCCACATGGGCCTCTCCAGTTGCTTCTTGAGTGTCAGATGCATGGCAGCTGGCTTCCCTTGGAGCGAGTGATCTAAGAGAGGGCAAGACAGAAGCTACCATGTCTTTCTGACCCGAATTTTAATGTCATACTCTATTATTTTCGTATCTTGTTGACTATATAGGTTAGCTTTATATAGGTCAGAGTGGGGGGGGACTATACAAGGACATGAACTAGAAGACAGGGATTACTAAGGGATCATTCTGGACACTGGGGATCAAATTCTTTTTTTTTTTTTTTAAAGATTTTATTTTATTTATTTGACAGACAGAGATCACAAGTAGAGGGAAAGAGAGAGAGAGGAGGAAGCAGGCTCCCCGCTGAGCAGAGAGCCCGATGTGGGGCTCGATCCCAGGACTCCAGGATCGTGACCTGAGCTGAAGGCAGAGGCTTTAACCCACTGAGCCACCCAGGCGCCCCTGGGGATCAAATTCTTAGAGGTAGATCTCGAGCTAGTGTTTGGAAAGGGTAGAAAAGCCTGTTTTTAGGCAATTTAGAGTTTTATCCCTACTTCCATTTTTTCTATCTTACATAATGGCATTTTTTATTTAAGTCAACATTTGACTTTTCCTTAATTCCTATCTTTTCTAGATTTATTAGGCCTGGAGCTCTTAAAGGTTATGGAAACTGTGAAACTTAGAGGTTTGTCCACTCTTATTGTATAGGAATATTGAGGTTACTCCGAGGTTATCCGGTTACTCTGGCATGAATGTCTCAATATATGTATGTCTCATTTGAACTGAAAACTGCCTTCCACCCCTACAACCATTATCTTCATTTCATATGTAGCTTTTCCTGAAGTTCGAGGTTATCTCTTTTGTCAATATTTTAGCTGTTTTCATGCAACTGAAGCCACATTAAGTATAAGGAAAATATTTTCTTTTTTTAACTTTCTTATCATCTTCTAATCTGAAAATTTCTGAAAAATGTCCTCCAATTTCCATGCAATTAATGCCTAACATTTTCCATCCAGGGGGGCCTGGGTGGCGCAGTCAGTTAAGCATCCCACTTTTGGTTTTGGCTCAGGTCCTGATCTCAGGGTCCTGCTCTTAGGGTCAAGAGATTGAGCCCCGGCTCTGCACTCAGTGCAGGGTCTGCTTAAGACTATCTCCCTCAGCCCTTCCCCCGCTCTCTCCCTCTCTCCCTGTCAAATAAATCTGTTTTTAAAAAAACCATTTTCTAGGGGCGCCTGGATGGCTCAGTGGGTTAAAGCCTCTGCCTTCGGCTCAGGTCATGATCCCAGGACCCTGGGATCGAGCCCTGCATCGGGCTCTCTGCTCAGCGGGGAGACTGCTTCTCCCTCTCTCTGCCTGCCTCTCTGCCTACTTGTGATCTCTCTCTCTGTGTGTCAAGGAAATAAATAAAATCTTAAAAAAAAAAAACCACCCATTTTCCAACTATACTAGAACCATATGTAGGAAGTGCTTTTGTAATATTTTTTAAAGGAATGATATATGAAAACCTACCTGCAGTTGGCTAAATGGGGACATTAGAGGATCAAATAACCTCATCCCTTTCTAAAGGGCTTCTTCCATGGGGTGATACGAGTTTTGCAAAGTAGATGCAATTTTATGAAATTGGTGGCTTGTGATGCATTAAAATCTAGAAGGTCTGCATTTCATTTCAAATTGAGATCTTGAAAGTAACACTCTTTACTTGCATCCGCGTTATTTTAATAAAACTTCGGGGATAATTATTTTAAAACCACCATTATCCTATGTTTAAATGAAAATCACAAAAACTTGATTTAAAACTTTAGAACTTAAAGTATGAAGGTTGCTAGAGTCTATTTCATATAATTTTAAAAGAGATTTGAAATAAATGAGTAGCTGCCACCACCGTCCAACCTCACTCCAGATAATCTTGTGTGGGTCCCTTGTCTCTTAACCTTGGAGAACTCCAAGTCCCTCGAGGTCTGCGCATGACCATTTTTACTTTGTCTGGGATCTTCGTGGCTATACACTCTTCTGGCTTAGAGAACAAAAGAGAGGGCATTGTTTCAGAAGTTTTTAGTTGTTTGCACATTTTGTGTCTCACCGGTGGTGAGTTCATCCCTGGACTCCTGATTTGGAACCCGACTGCCAGATGGACAGGATCTTCTTGTACTTTCCTAAAAGCAGACTGGTAGGCTAAAGTGCAACCCACAGGAAATCAGAGCTGATGTCCTTGAAATTCCTGTCTTTCTAGCTGCTGTGTTCTCCCCTCTCTGACCCGAAGCTCCGCTGTTCTGCCAGGATCCAGTGAGGGAAACCTCTGCCTGCTGCTCTCCATTACTTTCCTTGGGATTTTGGCTGGGCTATGGGGAATGCATCTCATTTTCTCTCTCTCTGATGGTAGGGTTAAGGACGTAGGATTTGGTCTCAGAGCTCTGGGTGGTCATCTTTGTCACCACTTGGGGAGAACTGTTAGAAAATAAAACCAACACAGAAAAAGGAAGCGTCAGGAAATGGAAAGAGACTCTTCTGGGCTCCTGCCAGATGACTCTTGGATTTGTTGATGAAACAAGCCCCCAAATTCCCTCTTCTTGTGCTTAAGTAAATTTGAACTGAGTGTTGATCACTTGAGACCAAAAAGATCCTTATTACAGTGGCAATTATGAGATGAAAGTATTGTTTATAAAAACAAATGTTACCTCTTGAGGCAAGAATTTGATTGTGTTCTTCACTGAATAGTGGCCAAGAAAAACCGAACTAAGTCCTTAGTGTGGCTTTTGGAGTTGCTACAAAAATAATACAAATCATATTATACCTAAACATTGGGAAAACACAGTGGAGTAAACAAAGATTACTGGTAATGTTGAGAGGTTTGATTGGCTCAGTGGCTGAATTAAGAGCCAGGGGAAAGCTAGTGACTATAGTCCACAGATGCTTTGAGGCAAGACCAAGTAGGAGAGATACTTTCTTCCTGTTAAGGGAATTTTAAGACAGCCATTTGGAGAAAGGAGAGCAGTGGATAAGATAAGGATCTGTTGCCTGGTCAGTTTTAGGATGTGAATTGCAGGGTGGGGGTTGGTAGGGATAAAGGGCATTTGTCCTATGACTTTGTCCTATGACTTGAGACACCAAGTCCCAAGATTCTGTGACCTAGCAGGCCAGATAGAGATATAAGAATCAGACTAATATAAAAGGAAATATTGAATTCTGAGCCTGATTTTTCCTTTGGTCTCATGGAGCAGCATCTCCTTATTTTTGGTCTCTGCTCATAGGCTAACCGCTGTGATGTGGAGAAAGCCTCTGGACAAATATAGGAGGAGCATCTGTATGTGTGGTGTGTATGTATATGTGTGTGTGTGTGTGTGTGTGTGTGGTATTTTATCAGGGGATAAGAACTGTCTGTAGTGTACTTGATTATTCTCATCTGTTGGAGGACACGCGGGTGAACTGAGGGAGAGAGGGAGAAGCTGGTTTCCGGGCTCATACTGTGGACCTTGGGCAGTGTTTCACAGAAGCAGCAGAGAAAGAAGGAGGTGACCATACTCAAAATTTGAAGTTAGAGAATCCACATATGTTTCTTGCCCCATGCTTCAGCTCTAGTTCCATTTCTATCTATAAAATAAGCCTTTTTGTGACATTTTCCCCCTTTGATTTTTTTTAAATCCTTTTTTTTTAGAAGATTTTATTTATTTATTTGACAGAGAGAGAGAGAGAGATCACAAGTAGGCAGAGAGGCAGAGAGAGAGAGAGGAGGAAGCAGGCTCCCTGCTGAGCAGACAGCCCATCCCAGGACCCTGGGATCATGACCTGAGCTGAAGGCAGAGGCTTTAACCCACTGAGCCACCCAGTGGCTCACTTTAACCCCCTTTCAAAGCCACCCTGATACTTAGGGAAAAGAGAAGAAATCAAAGGAAAAACAATCAAGATAAAAGTCAAGGCACTCCTCCTCCAGGCCCTTGAAGGAAAAGGAAATGTTTTAGTCAGGTTTTGGAATAATAAAAGCTTTGGCTAATTTGGGCAAAACAGGGGAGTAAGACCATCCCCCAAGGAAAAAGAAGGGGGAAATGAGTGAGGAGGCCTAGATGCACTCCAGAGCGCCCAGTGTTGCTTGAGAACAAGTGTCAAGCAAGGGCTTCCAATTCTCTGGTTGGCAAATTCTGACTTCTGTCTCTCCGGGCATGTTCCCTAGCATCCGAATCGCTCAGAGTCCCGCTTGCTGCTGTGCTGTGAATTACAGCAGTAGATAACTGGCGTTATTGCCGACTCCCGGCTTGAAACTTTGCTTCTGCATCTGCAAGAAGCAGTGGATTCAGAGACCAGAATGTATTTTGCTACAAAAACGTTCATCAGTGTTTGAGCTCCTTCTCAAGATGTAATTTGAACTACGGTGGAAAACCATGTATTTTAAAATATGTACCTAATAAATCCAGTGTCATTCAGGGAAACAAGCCCTCTTATTAGGCTGAGGCACTGGCTGGCTATTCATTTTCCTGGTCTAGACCTCTAGGCACGGCAATTTCAAGTTTAGCTCGGGAAAAAAAAAAAAAACAAAAAAAACAGTGCTCTCTCCTTGGAAACCTCTTTCTTCACCCTGTTGCTAGGTCCTCCAGGCCTGTGCAAGCACTATGCGTAATAGCTTCTGGTGAGGGAATGACATTTAGAGCTCTGTTGATCTGTCGGCATAATACCTGCATTTTAAAAATTGTATGTTTGTGAGGCCCTCTCTTTCTTTAAGTCTCAATTTTTCTACTTCCAAGTTTGAAAATATGTTCAAGGAACAGTTTGAAATTGACACCGGCATTTGTGCTATTATTTTCTATTTAACGGTATTGATATTCCATGTCAAAAAATAGCTTCTCTGATGGGGAAAATGTAACAAAAGAAAATTGCTGTGAATGAAGGGCTTTCTTGCCACAGCTCCTTTCCCCAAAGCATTCCTTTACAAGCAGGTTACTGTGGATAAAAGTAGATAATTATTTCTTGAGTGGACTGTTCTGCATTTTCACTTTCTTTGCCTGGCACATAGTAGATGCTCAATAAATAACTGTTTAATGTTTGACTGAGTTTCTGATAACTCAGGCCTGCCTAATTATTTTATATCAAACTCTAGATCAATATACAAGTATTACACCTTTTGGGGGGGAAAACCCCTTAATTATCTTGAAGGAATATTAGCATTTCTGTGTATATGCCCTTAATTTTTTAAATGATTTTATTGTGAAAATTTTCAAACATACTGCGAAGTCGAAAGAATTTTATGGTGATGATTTGTATACTGTCACCTAGATTGTACCACTTACATTTTACGATGTTTGTTTTATCACCTGTATCAAGTCCTCTTACGTTGATGCATTTCAAAGTAAATTGAAAACATCTGTACGCTCCCTCCATCTTTTGCAGCATTCATACTAACAATTAGAGTTTGGTATTTATCTAAAGTTTTCCTTTTTTTTTTTTTTAAAGATTTTATTTATTTATTTGACAGACAGAGATCACAAGTAGGCAGAGAGGCAGGCAGAGATAGAGGGGAAAGCAGGCTCCCCGCAGAACAGAGAGCCTGATGCGGGGCTCCATCCCAGGACCCTGAGATCATTACCTGAGCTGAAGGCAGAGGCTTAACCCACTGAGCCACCCAGGTGCCCCTAAAGTTTTTCTTTCTTTAAAAAAACATTTTACTTATTTATTTGAGAGAGAGAAAGAGACAGCGAGAGAGGGAACACAAGCAGGGGGAGTGGGAAAGGGAGAAGCAGGCTTCCCACTGAGCAGGGAGCCTGATGCGGGGCTTGATCCCAGGACCCTGGGACCATGACCTGAGCCAAAGGCAGACACTTAACGACTGAGCCACCCAGGCACCCCTTAAGTTCTCCTTTTGATATAAATTTTACATGCAATGAAATGCACAAATCTCAAGCATACATCCACTGAGTTTTTGATGCATACAGACCCCCATCAAGGGATAGAACACTGTCATCACTCCAAAAAGTTCCTTCGTGCCTTTTCCCAGGCAAATACATTCCCCACCTTACACCTACTTCTCTGCCAGGAAACCACTGTCCTACTTATTTCCCTATAGATAAGATTTGCCTGTTCTAGAACTTTATATAAATGGTATCATACAACATGTATTCCTTTCTGTAAGGCTTCTTTCAGTCAGCTTAATGTCTTTGAGATTCATGCATATTGTCATGTGTATTGGTAACTCAGTCTTTCTATTGCTGAGTTGTATTCCATTATATGAATATATCATAGTTTGCTTATCCATTCTCTTATTGATGGACACCTGGGCTGTTTCTAGTTTCAACTACTTTTTTTTCAAAGATTTTATTTATTAATTTGACAGAAAGAGAGAGCCAGAAAGCACAAGCCAGTTGGGGGGTGGGGAGGACAGCAAAGGAAGAGGGAGAAGCAGGCAGCCTCCTGCGGGGCTTGATTCCAGAACCCTGGGATCATGACCTGAGCCAAAGACAGAGGCTTAACTGACTTAACCACCCAGGTGCCCCTAGTTTCAACTATTAAAAATAAAGCCACTATGAACATTTGTGTATAAATCTTTCTGTGGACATTATTTTCATTTCTCTTTGGTAGTACCTAGGAGGAACTGCTGGATCATACAGTCCGTATATGTTTGGTTCTATAAGAAGCTGCCAGACCTTTTGCCAAATGGATGGAATACTTCTACAGCCATATCAACAATGTATGAGAGTTCTGATTGTCCCAAATCCTTGCAACATTTGGTATTGTCTTTTTAATTTTAGCCTTACTGATAGATGTGCAATATTTCATTGTGTGGGGATTTTTGGGGGGGGGCAGGGGTAGGGGCAGAGGGAGAGATGAAGAGAGAATCTCAAGCAGGCTCCCCACTGAGTATGGAGCCCAAGATCATGACCTGAGCTAAACTCGAGAGTTGGATGCTTAACTGACTGAGCCATCCAGGCACCCCTCATTGTGTTTTTAATTTCATTTCCATAATGACTAATGATGTTAAGCACTTTTTCATGTGCTTTTTAGCCACTAGTATATGTTCTTTTGTAAAGTGCCTATTCAAATATCTTGCCCATTTTTTAATGGTTTTTTAAAAATTATTAAATTTTTTTTTTAAGATTTTATTTATTTATTTAACAGAGAGAGAGATCACAGGTAGACAGAGAGGCAGCAGAGAGAGAAGAGGAAGCAGGCTCCCCACCGAGCAGAGAGCCCGATGCGGGACTCGATCCCAGGACCCTGAGATCATGACCTGAACCGAAGGCAGCGGCTCAACCCACTGAGCCACCCAGGCGCCCTAAAAATTATTAAATTTTAAGAGTTCTTTATATATCCTGAATACCATTCCTTTGTCAGAAAAATGTTTTCTGAAGCTTTAGGGCTTTCATTTTTATGTTTAGGTCTGGGATATATCTCAATTTAATTTTTGTGTAAGGTAGACACTGATGTTATTTTTTTTTCCTTTCCATATGGCTATCCCATTATTCCAGCAGCATCTGTTGAAAAGACTCTACTTTGCCCTTTGGATTCCTTTAATAACATTATAAAATATAAGATGACCACATAATTGGGGCTCTATTCAGTTCTTTTGACCTATTTGTCAATCAATATGCCAGTACCACACTGTCTCAATTTTAGCCTTATAGTAAGTCATGACGTCAAGTAGTGTAAGTTCTTAACTTTGGTCTTTATTTTCAAAGTTGTTTTGGCTATTTCACGTTCCTTGATTTTTCTTGTATTTCTCTACATAGCTTGTCAGTTTCTACAAAAACTCTTTTGAGAGTTTGGTTAGAATTGCGTTGTATCTGTATGGATTCATTTTGGGTGGACTGACATATTATTAATATGGAATGTTCTTATCTGTAGTATGATATATCTCAACATTTATTTAGATCTTCTTTACTTTCTCTAAGTGATGTTTTATATTTTTTAATGTACAGATCCTAGAAATCTTTTATTAGATTATGTTATGTTTTATGTTATAATTATGTTGTATATATTATATAACATGTTACATTAGAATTACTTCATAATTTTTGATGCTATAGATGGAATCAATTTTTATTTATTTTTTAAAGAGATTCTATTTATTTTTGAGAGAGAGAGAAGGAGAGCACGTGTGCACAAATGTGGAGGGGAGCACAGGGAGAAGCAGACTCCCCACTGAGCAGAGAGCCAAATGGGGGACTGGATCCCAAGACCCTGGGATCATGACCTGAGCCAAAGGCAGACACTTAACCAGCTGAGCCACCCAGGCACCCTGGAATCAATTTTAAAATTTCATTTCCCCACTGTTTGTGACACTAATGGGCTTTTTAAATTAACATTATATCCTTTGACTTCACTAAATTCATTTATTTGTTCTAGAACTTATTTTGTGATTCTTTAGGCTTTTGTACATAGTTTTGTCATCTGCCAATATATTCCTTTCCAATCTTTCTACCTCTTATTTCTTTTAATTTTAAAATTTTGCCACAGTGAGTTGACTGGGACCTCCTGTACAATATGGAATAAAAATGATGACAATGGGCAGCTTTCCTTTTCTTAGTCTTGTGGGAAAAAAATTCAGACTTTTCACCATTAAATATGAAGTTAGCTGCAGGTTTTTAAAAGTTATGTTTTATCAGGTTGAATAAATTCCCTTTTATTCCTAGTTTGCTATGAGTTTGTATGATGAGTGAATGGATTTTTTTTTCTTCATCTATTCAAATTATGATATAGTTTTTCTCCTGCATTCTGTTAATATGGTGGATTGCCCTGACATTAATGTTAAACAACCTTGTATTCTTGGGATAAACCCTACTTGGCCATCACGTATTATCCTTTTGATAAACTTACTAATATTTTGTTAAGGATATTTTTGCATCTATCTTCGTGAAGGTTATTGGTCTATAAATTTCTTTTTTGGACTACCGCTATCAAGTTTTAGAACTAAGGTGATGCTGACCACACAAAATGAACTGGGCAGTATTCTTTCATCCTTTGTTTACTGAAAGAGTTTTGGTAAGAGTAGTGTGATTTTTTTCCATAAATGTGGTAGAATTTATAAGTGAAACCATCTGAGTTTGAAGTTTCCTTTTCAGAAATCTGTTTAACTATGAAGGTAGTTTCTCTAATAAATACGGAGCTCTTCTCTTTTACACTCTACATCCAGTCCATCAACAAATCCTCTTGGCTTGACGTTCAGAATACATCCAGCATCTCACTTTTTCCCATGTCCGTGGCTACCATCTTCGACCAAGCATCTACGGTCCCTTTCTGGATTACTGCGGTGACTGCTTTGCTGGATTTTTTGCTTCTGCCCTTGCTCCCTGTAGTCTGTTTTCAATATAGCAGCTAATGTGCTGCTTAATATTAAGTCAGATTATATCACTCCACAAAACCCATACCCAGAGTAAAAGTCAAAATCCTTACAGTAGCCTATTAGGTTTCACGTGACCTGACATTACATTACCCCTATCTCCTCTCATTTTTCTACTCTCCCTCCGGGTTACTCCTCTCCACACTGGCCTCACATTCCACCTAAATATTCACAAGTCTTGTTTGCTCATCTCCTTTAAGTCTTCATGCAAATGTCATCTTCTAAATGGAGCCGTCCCTGACCACCTAATTTAAAATCCTCAGGGGCACCTGGATGGCTGGGTCAGTTAAGCATCCAACTCTTGATCTCACTCAGGTCTTGATCTCAAGGTAGTGAGTTCAAGCCCAGCACTGTGCTCCCTGCTGGGCATGGAGCCTACTTAAAAAAAAAAAAAATCCCCAACGTCCCCTGGCACTCTCTGGTCTTTCTTTCCTTTTTTCTTATTCTCTATACACTTAGGACTTTCTAATGTGCTATGCCATTTACTTATTTTGTTTATTGTTTGTCCTTTATATAAGCTCTAAGAGAGAATAGATTTTTGCTTATTTTTTACAGCATTACATCTGGGAATCTAAGTGCCTGGTAAATGGAAGATACTCAATAAAT
The DNA here is from genome assembly GCA_003697995.1 of Taxidea taxus jeffersonii. NCBI lineage: Eukaryota > Metazoa > Chordata > Mammalia > Carnivora > Mustelidae > Taxidea > Taxidea taxus. The sequence continues at coordinate 35,823 of ML098696.1, read as the reverse complement.
AATTTGTGTAAAGAATGAATTGTGTTCCTAGTTCACAGCCTTGTCTAAATCATTTAGTATTTTCAAGAGAGGAAAACTAATATGTAAAAAGGTTTCAAAACCAGCTCTAATGACAGTATCTTTCCCCTGATACTCTGAATTTTCATCATTTAAAAAAGTCAGATTTTTTTCTCAGTCTGAATCTTTTGTCTATAAATGATAATCATAAAACCGTGATTTCATATCTTTGTTCAGCAACAGTCTCAACAGAACTTATCCTCAGGAGCAATGCATTATTCTACAACAGTTGATGGAATTGAAAGGCAAGGTTGCTAAATGAAAATTGATATGAATTTCACAATTCCTTACCCATACTATAATATTTTTAATAAAGAACATCCCAACATGATTCTTACTGTTCTTCTAATTCAATAACAATTATGTCTAAGAAAGAGACAAGTCCTACTGTGAGTTTATGGTGATTTATATAAGTGAAGTTTACAAACACCAATATTTAAACTATTCCTTTGTTTATGTGCCCCTGACGTTTTCACACTCTTAATAATAAGATTTGGGAATTCACAGAACTATGCCTTTGTCTGAAACATGGTAAAAGGATGCTTATGAAAGGAGAGGTAGGAAAGAAGCCCACATATCATGTGTATCTCAGGCAGATCACTTTAGGAAGGACTGTATAGAAGTTGGGTTGAAATTGATTTCCTCAAAACTATCTATGCCCATGTACCTCTTGAAAGGTCTTTGTATAACCCCAGTTTGAAGGCCGCTGCTAGAGTTTTAACTCCATTCTTCTGCAGCTTTGGTTCTCTTAAATCATTTTGATAAACATAGATTTTTTTTGTGGAGAGGACGGGATATTTATAATATAGATTTTTACTAACTGTAGGCTTGCCTAAGATTTTTCTCTCAGTCTGAAATGATGAATATAGAGCCCAAGTTTAAGGATGCTTGTGACATTCTCCCATGTGTAGAATTACTCTCCACTGAGAGAGATGTGTTTTCATCCCTCACAGGGTCTTCTAATGGCTACAGAGCCTTCGTTGTGACTGGCAGCTTCTCACTGCATCATAACTCAGAATATGTGGAAGCTTTAAAAGAATGTTATTGTTTGTTTCTAAGTCAAATCTCTCATTTCTTTCTAAATTTCTTTGCGAACTTCCCATGTGTACTTAAAAGAGAATCATATTGTACTTGTCTTTGTAGCTGTATTTTTCCTGTTAGGCCAGAGTATTATCTGTCTATTTCTGTGTAACTATTACCCCAAAACTTACTGGCCTAAAACAACAAAAGTTTATCACTCCATAGTACCTGTGGGTCAGAAGTTCAAAAATGGTCTAGCTGGATGTGTCTGGCTCAGATTGTCTCATGAAGTTACAGGTAAAGACATGCACTACAGTCATCTGAAGGCTTGACTAGGGTAGGAGAATCCATTGCCAAGGTCATGCAATGACTGCAGGAAGAGGCCTCAGTTCCTTGCTGTTTGCTGGTAGGAGGTCCCAGCCTAGGTAGCTCAGTCAGTTAAGCACTGAACTCTTGATTTTGGCGCAGGTTATGATCTCAGGGTCATGAGACTGAGCCCTCTATCAGGCTCTGCTCTGTGCTCAGTGCAGAGTCTGCTTGGAATTCTCTCTCCCTCTCCCTCTAACACTCCATTCATGCTCTCTCTAAAAATAAATAAATCTTAAATAAATAAATCTTAAAAAGAAAAGAAAAGAAATACTGTCTGTTTATCAGAGGAAGCTCAGATACACTGAATGACAGACCCACTTACACAGTTAGAAAATGATGGTCTGAGATTACTTTAGGTCTTCTGACTACAATAACTCACTGTTTGATAGTGGTTTTCACCCAATTATGTCAATAAATACCTATTTATTAATGATAATGCCTTTCTGTTAATGACTCAGTAGTACATGGTTAAACACTGACCATGCAATAATATGTTGTATATTTCTTGTACTTATTTGAGTCCCATTATAATATTTCCTTCGGATAATATCCCCATTAACTAAAGAAGAAACAGATAATCTCTGAAAGCAACCATTTCCTTAGAAATTATTTTGTTCAGCGTATCTTTCAAAATATTTGGTGTGTTTATTGAAAATGGCACACTAGAAAATAAAAGTTTGTTTTGTTTACTTTTAATGGCTTGAATTTTTTTATATTAGCCTACAGAGATTTTTCCATTAAACAAGTTTGTAGCTATGAGTTGGCAGAATGATGATGTGTATACTCTTTACTGTCTTTAGAACATCATCACACTAGCCTGAAAGGTCAGAGCTTGTCAGAGGTGCTGATAATTTGGGTCCTTATTAACAGCAAAGACAGGAAAATAACTGAAGTCATTATTTCTCAACTGTTTGCAAAAGAATTGAAATTTGATATCAGAGACTCAATATTTTAGTAGATTTTTCTGTTTGTTTAGAAACAATAGTTGAACTTGGCTCTAGAAAAGCTCATACAACTTTTGAGTAGATAATACTCCTTGTATATCACTAGCAACTTTTCTGTATCAGTCCCTTTAAAAATAACGGTCCAGAGGGTTTGTTCCCACAGAAGACTCCCCATATTTGTCATTGATTTTGTTATAATGGCTCAACAAGAAAGATACTCTCTTTAGTCAAGACATTGCTTCTTCATCCTAGACATAAGACTGCAAGCATTATACTTTTGTGGCAAGTCCCCCAAATTGTAACATTCTCAGCCTGTCTTCTAAAATGAAAAAATCTTGGGGTGCTTGGGTGGCTCAGTGGGTTAAAGCCTCTGCCTTTGGCTCGGGTCATGATCCCAGGGTCCTGGGATCGAGCTCCACATCGGGCTCTCTGCTCAACGGGGAGCCTGCTTCCTCCTCTCTCTGCCTGCCTCTCTGCCTACTTGTGATACCTGTCTGTCAAATAAATAAATAAAATCTTAAAAAAAAAAGGAATGAAATTTGTCAAATCAGCTCTCTCATCCGAAAAGTCAATCATGGACGGACTCTGAACACAGGCTTTCCCTGGATGCCGAAGTTCAGAGTGCCCCAGGACTCAGAGCAGGGCTACACATGAGAACCAAGCACGGGCACGCTTTAACACTGATACAGACAGCATCTGCCGATTGCCAAAGTGCTAAAGTCCTGAAATCCATTCTAAGAAAACCACTCAGGACACAATTCACTCAGCAGAATGGAATGCATGTCCCTTAAGGACGACTCTCCACCAGAGACTCACTAAGTACCTCTCCCCTCTAGGGCGGATTACCTCTGAGGCATATGTTTTACTCTAGCTCTCCTGGTTTCCTTAGTAGAACTAAACTCTAGTTGTCCATGGGGGAATTAGCTTGATGCTGTGCCCTGTGTTGGCTTCCTTCTCTGTCTCACTTCTCTACTCTTTTATTGTTGTTTCCTTCACCTCCGAAAAAACAACCCAAGCTATGAACCACGTTGCACTTGAATTTTCCAAGCCTGTGAGCCAACGAACCCTCTTTATTGTTTAAGCTGGATTGTGTTGATTTTGTGTTATTTGCTAGAAAAATGTTCTAACAACACATATCTTTCTTGGGCATATCTGAGGAGTCATTTGTGGAGACATATCTGAGCAGTGAGTATGTGGGGGCTAAAAGGTACACACATTCTACATTTGGGTAAATACTGTCCTCCAGAATGGTTTTACCAATTTTCAAAAGATTAATCTCTTAAAAGAACAATCTGTGCTCTAGTTACCCAGATCTTACTATTTTCTTTGCAAAATTGCCCAAAGTTACTGAGCACTAAAGTGAATTTGAATAACCTGAAGCTTGTTGTAACCTGTTCTAGAAACTTCCAGAAATCGATTATGCTTTGCACATACCTGAGGATTTTCTATAGCAACCCAAAAGAGAAATATCATGTGAGGTGACCTGATCGGGTGGAGGCCAGTGGCATGGGCGGTGAAAGAATTCACCAGAGGCAGAACAAAGGAGATAGAGGTTTATTGGATACACAGCAAGGGGACAGTGGCCAGGAGAGCAGAGGAGAGACTGTCTGCCAGGAGGCAGTGGTGAGGGGCTGTAGTTAAGGGAGGCAAGGGGAATTTTCCTTTTTTGGTACTTGTATTTTCTTGTAAATAGCCCATTGGTCAGCAAGGGTCTATGGTTATTTCCAGGTGGGTTGCCTAATGAGCCTGTTTGCATTCAGCCCAGTGGTCACTGTGGGCCCCTCTAACCTTACGCAGGTCTCCATCATGCAAGCTTGTTGCCCAAAAGCAGCCTCTACACGTCGTTTTCCCTTTTTATGGAGTTTCCCATTTGTTCACTATCATTGTGACTTTGTGTGAATTATCATCCCATTAATAGCTTTGATTTTATAGCTAGTCATCAATCCAACACTGTACAGTGTTGAATTGGACTGTTGATTAATTTCACATGGGGTGAGCAAATAAAGTTATATAGCATCATCTTAAATTCTCGTATAGGCCAAATTATTTCCCCACCCCTGGACACAGTAATGTCACCGTGAAAGATACTGGTAGAAATCTCTCTCCCAGTGAGATATTGGGTTTCTTGGAGGTTTTTGTTTATTACTTTTATGGTATTACTGATGATCTAAATGCCATCTTATATGAACAGACTTTTGGAATATGATTATGTCTTTGAGCCAAAAGTAACTAGGCTTTAACAGAAGACTTTTGGTAACAGAAGACTTAATCTGTTATGAGCATAGATTAGTCTAGGCCACTTGGAATTCCATTCAGAACACACCTTGTTTAAAGCTTCTAACTCAGCTGACTCTTAGAACTCTGAGGAAGGTGAACTAGTGTCCCTCCAACCTCCATCTTATCTGCCTCTTGAAAGCCTTCCTTTCCCAAAGCAAGCATTTGGCACACTTTGTATTAGAGATTTGCCCTGCTCTTCATCCTGCCCATGAAATCCCATTGACAATTTTAGTGATTAAGGTTAAGGATAGAGATAGAAATTTTAGCACCTATAATTTAAGAATACCACAGACAAAGAGACAAAAGATTTGTTTGATGGGCCAGAATATGCTCTATTTTGGTAAATGTTCTCTCTGCTCTTGAAAAAAATGTATATTTTGCTGGGACGCCTGGGTGGCTCAGTTGGTTACGCAGCTGCCTTTGGCTCAGGTCATGATCCCAGCATCCTGGGATCAAGTCCCACATGGGGCTCCTTGCTTGGCAGGGAGCCTGCTTCTCCCTCTGCCTCTGCCTGCCACTATGTCTGCCTGTGCTCGCTCTCTTTCTCTCTCTAACAAATAAATAAATAAAATCTTAAAAAAAAAAAACAGAAAAAATGTATATTTTGCAATATTTTGAAGTGCTGTACAAATTTTAATTAGACATTTGGTTGGTAGTGGTGTTCAACTCTTCTCTTTCCTTATTTGCTTTCTATTTGTTCTTTCAATTATTGAGAAAAGGTAAATCTCTGAGTATAATTATGAATTTGTCTATTTCTCCTTATACTTCTATAAGGGAATGGACATATCATCTAAATCCCCTTTTATTTTTAATCCCCTATATGCAATCAGTGGCCAATTAATAGCTGAGCTAACTTTTACATATGGCTGATATTCTTGAAAAAAAAAATGGTGTAAGTCTGTTTTAGGTTGGATACTTCAGAAGTAGAACCTGAGATGTGGACTTTTTTGCAAATACCTTATTGAGGAAATTTTCTCAGACGGAAATTGAGGGGAGCAGTACAGGACAAGGGAAGAAGTCAAGCAAGGTTGTAATCTCAGCTGGAGATTATTTCAGTCTGATCCTTTAGGGAATTCTAGAGCACAAATTGTATCACAAAATTGGTTCTGCCTTTAGCCAGATGTGGGCATGGGAGGACTTTAGTACATCCTTGTCACTAAGTTAATGGAAATAAGCTGCTTCTTGCAGGGAATGACCACCCCAGTGACAAGGCTCCCAATCAGACAATGACATTTTTTTTTTTTAGAGAAGGAGGCAACGGCAAGCTACTAACAGCTAACCCTCATGGTGTGGGGGGCTGGATACATGGACTGAGTAAAGGGATTAGGGAAGAACAACAACAGCATTCCATATATTGTTTTGTGAGTCTTTATCTCCAAAATGCCTGTACTCAGTAGGCATTCTATATGTTAGTACCTTAACATAGAGAACTACAGCAATATCACATTTCCAAGGAATAAATTATTTCATATGAGTAATTTTTAATTTATTTTTATTTTTTATTTATTTCTTAAAAGATGTTGTTTATTTATTTGAGAGAGAGAGAGAGAGAGAGCACGAACAGTGGGAGGGACACAGGTGGAGGGAGAGGGATAAGCAGTCTCCTTGCTGAACATGGAGCCTGACCCGGGACAGATCCCAGGACCCCGAGATCATGATGTGAGCCAAAGTCAGACACTTAACTGACTGAGCCAACCAGGCACCCCTAAATTTTTTGGATATTAAAGACTGTGCTTTTAAAAACTTTTAAAAATTAATTAACTAATTAATTAATTAATTTGATAGAGTGGGGTTGGGGGAGAAAGAGAGCACAAGCAGGGGGAGCAGCAGGGAGAGGGAGAAGCAAACTCCCCACTGAGCAGAGAGCCCGACACAGGGCTCTGTCCCAGGACCCTGGGATCATGACCTGAGCCAAAGGCAGATGCTTAACCTACTGAGCCACCCAGGCGCCCCTAAAACTTCTTGATGAAAATGTTTCTAAAATACATATTTTCCTTACATTGCACCGAAGATAATGAGATCAAAATGGTCTTTCCATGATGACTCAGGTTGACAATTTAGGAACCTTAAATGCTTTGCTGGGGTGCAAGTCAGTAGGCGCTTCCTTTCTAAATGTTAAGGTGAATTTTGGAAGGCAGGGTACAGGGCTGTCAGATACCAGCTGCCATTACTCCTAATAGTACACTGGGTTTTGGAAAGGTTTTTTAACTTCAAATATCTGAGGTCGGAGAAATCTGCTGATCAAAGATGTCAGGCTTGTGAGAAAATAAGGTGTGAATTGTGTCCTGAGTGGTTTTCTTAGAATGGATTTCAGGACTTTAGCGCTTTGGCAATCGGCAGATGCTGTCTGTATCAGTGTTAAAGCGTGCCCGTGCTTGGTTCTCATGTGTAGCCCTGCTCTGAGTCCTGGGGCACTCTGAACTTCAGCATCCAGGGAAAGCCTGTGTTCAGAGTCCGTCCATGATTGACTTTTCGGATGAGAGAGCTGATTTGACAAATTTCATTCTTTTTTTTTTAAGATTTTGTTTATTTATTTGACAGACAGGAATCACAAGTAAGCAGAGAGGCAAGCAGAGAGAGAGGGGGAAGCAGGCTCCCCGCTGAGCAGGGAGCCCTATGTGGGGATTGATCCCAGGACCCTGAGATCATGACCTGAGCCGAAGGCAGAGGCTTTAACCCACTGAGCCACCCAGGCGCCCTTGACAAATTTCATTCTTATGAGCATTGAAAAGACTGAATTTTCTTTTGCTAATTTTAAGACTTCGAACCTTCAGGAGTCATGTGTGGCTCGTATAGTCTGAGATTTAGGAATGTTTTAAAGTAGGTAAAGATTGAGTTTGCAGTGCAGTATTGCATGGTCTCCAAAACCCTTTTTTTTCCCAAACTGGCAGTGAATTCAGTGGTACATTTTGTGTGGTAAACCTGGGTTTATTTATGTCTCTGTCCTAAATTGAGGCTAAGAATATAAAGTATCCTGATACCTAGAGTTGTTTTCCCACGTGATGTTCTTACTGCTCGGGAACTGAATGTGAAGCATGGGCTGAGCAGGGCAACCCAGCGCCACAAAAGCCAGTTCCGTGTATCTCTTTCCTGTTTCACCTCCGGTGATGTCTTGCCGATAGCCAGAAATTGGCCACGATGGGAGTGTTTACACCATGGAGATTGACAAACACTCTAAATCAGGGTTGGTTGGGTTTGGTTTTTCTTCTTCCAGATGGCCATTTACCGGCATACCACCAGTCTGTAGACCACTGGCCTCAGCATAAGCCACTAATAAATGCTTTATTAAAGCAACTTTAAAAAAAATTAAGGTATAATGATAAATAACATTGTATTAGTTTCAGGTGTACAACGTAATGAATTGTTATTTGTATATATTGCAAAATAATCAACATAATAAATCTGATTAACATCTGTCACCATACATAGTTACAAATTTTTTTCTTATAGTGAGAATTTTTAAGACTTACTCTTTTAGCAACTTTCAAATATGCAAAACAGTATTATTATTTTTTTTATTTTTAAAAAGATTTTATTTATTTATTTGACAGAGAGAGAAACAAACAAGGGAAGCAGGAAAGGGAGAAGCAGGCTCCCAACTGAGCAGGGAGCTCAAAGCAGGGCTCAGTCCCAGGACCTCGGGCTCATGACCTGAGCCAAAGCCCGATGCTTAGCCAACTGAGCCACCCAGGCACCCTGCAAAACAGTATTATTAATTATAGTCACCATGCTGTACATTACATCCCTATGGTCTATTTATTTTATAGGTAGAAGTTTGTACCTTTAGACCCCCTTCACCCATTTTGCCCACCCCAACCTCCCTGTCTCTGACAATCACCATCTTCTCTGTTTCTATGAGCTCAGCATTTTTTTTTTGATTCCACATATAAGTAAGATCATACAGTATTTATTTTTTTCTGACTTACTTCACTTAGTATAGCATCCTCAAGGCCTATCTGTGTTGTCACAAATGGCAAGAGTTTCTTTTTTGTGGCTGTGTAATATTCGTGTGTGTGTGTGTGTGTGTGTACCATGATGTCTTTATCCACTCATGCATTGATGGATACTTAGGTTGGTTCCATAATGTGGCTGTTGTAAATAATGCTTCAGTGAACATGGGGATGCATATATATTTTTTGAACTGTTTTTCTTTTCTTTAGTTAAATGCCCATAAGTGAAATTGTTGGATTAAAAGGAAGTTCTATTTTTAATTTTTTGAGGAGTCTTCATGCTGTTTTTCATGGTGTAAGCACCAATTTGCATTCCCACCAACAGTGCACAAGGGTTCTCTTATCTCCACATCCTGACCAGCACATATTATTTCCTGTCTTTTTGTGGATAGCCTTTCTAGCAGGTGTGAGGTGATATCCCATTGTGGTTTTGACTCGCATTTCCCTGATCATTAGTTACGTTGAGCATCTTTTCGTGTACTTGTTGGCCATCTGTATGTCCTCTTTGGAAAAATGTCTATTCAGATACTCTGCCCATTTTTTTTTAATCATAGTGTTTGTGTTTTTTGCTATTGAGTTATGTAAGTTCTTTGTGTATTTTGGACCTTAACCCCTTATGAGATAGATGATTTGCAAATAGTTTCTCTCATCCAATAGGTTGTTTTTTCATTTTGTTGGTTTCCTTGCTGTGCAGAAGCTTTTTAGTTTAATGTAGTCCCCCTTATTAATTTTTGCTTTCATGGCTCAAGTCAACCTTCTTGGACAAAGGAAACAAATTAGACTCAATTGAACTTAGGGTCATCAATTGCTAAAATGTCTGTGTCAGAGAGACAATATCAGCAAATCCAAACCATTTATTTATTTATTTATCTATCTATCTATCGACCTATCTGTCTATTTATTATTTATTTATTTTTAACCAAAAGTAAACTGGAAGTCATAAATAAAAGCAACTTGGCCAGATCATATATGTACCAAGAGTAGGGCTGGGAAAAGAAGCGGGTCTCTTGACTCTTTGACTAGAGAGTTTTAAAAAAGTGTTTTAAATAATACATATTATTAATAGTATAATGTTCCAAAATGGAAAAAAGATGAATAAAATTTAATAAGAAATATTAGCAATTAATTGTATTAGTATTTGATGTATATAATTACGAGTCTAGTACCTCGTGTGTTCTAAGTTCCAAACTGCCCATTTACAGTGTTCTTTTTTTTTTCTAAGTTTTTAGTTTTCATTCTAGTATAGGTAACATACAGTGTTATATTAGGCTCCGGTAAACCATACGGTGATTCAACTATTCTATACACTTCTCCATGCCCATTATGGTAAGTGCACTCTTCACCCATACCCCTTACCCGTGTCCCCTCTGATATGCTTTATTTTAAATAAGTGCCCTCAGGACACACAGTACACACAGAAGAATCTCCTAGTTACAGTATTCTCTCCTTTAGCCCCTACCACAATCCTGTGCCTTATAACCCCCATTTTACTGAAAAAAGAATCAAAGATCAGAGAGGTTATATCACTGTTGGGAGTGTACACAGCAAGTGGGTGGCAGGAGCAGGAAAGCAGGAGGCCCTGCTCTTCTCCATGGGCCAGGTTGCCTTTATGAATGTGACATGAGTAGGCTGAGATTGCACCCCAATGAGGGGCGCATTTGTTTCCTTCAAAAACACTTCGGAAAATAAAGAAGAGCTATGCACAGAAATGAGAATTTCCCCTTAAACTGTGTTGCTTCTTTCTGTAGCTCTCTCGTTCATCTCCTCACAGAGGCCTGTGCAGGAAAACATTTACAGCAATGCCTCCTCAGGGCTCCCTTGAGTTTGTGAGATTCCTGCTGTGGCACATTGGATTGGTCCTCCTGGGAAAGTTGACTGAGTAAGCCTCGATTCCTCCAGTGATAACCTACCATCTATCAAGTCGTTAATGTGTGTCTTATTCATGTCTGTAGTCTACCGGAGGGCAGTTGGGCATAGCTTCTGTCTGCCCTTCAGGAAAGCCAATTTTTGTGGTTGTTAAGTTCTGTATATTCTTGTATGCATCTGCGCATGTCTGTGTGTCTAATACCCTAGCGTATAACAAAAGTTCTTCTTTGAAGCTAAAATAAGTCTTCGTGGTTCCAAGGTAACCTTAAACTCTCCTAGCATAGACAAACACTTTCTTGAAGCTCAGAAATGCATCTTCTTGAGCTAGAGGATTAGTTTTTAACGTGGGATGTTTTCTTTTTTTTTTTTTAAGATTTTTTATTTTATTTATTTGACAGACAGAGATCACACAAGTAGGCAGAGAGGCAGGCAGAGAGGGGAGGGGAGAAGCAGGCTCCCCGCCGAGCAGAGAGCCCGATGCGGGACTCGATCCCAGGACCCTGGGATCATGACCCGGGCCGAAGGCAGCGGCTTAACCCACTGAGCCACCCAGGCGTCCCAATGTGGGATGTTTTCTTAAAAGATAAAATATTCTGCATTGGGGGGGGGGGTGAAGTAATAGTTTTAGAATGTGTTCCCAAATTGCATTGCTTGTTCAAGTCTGGCAATAGTTCAAGAGGGTGTAATAAACAGAGGAAAAGGTTTGGAAGTGTGTGTTGCTGTTAAGGGCAATGGGGCCGGAAGGGCTCTAAGTAGAGTGTTTCAGAACAGCCGTATGTCTGGGAGTAAAATCTTGGAATCCAAAGTGAAATGCGGATGAGTCTGCCCATGTGATGCTGTGGCAGGTAAACACAGGCAGCAAGGTGCTCGGGAAGGCTAGTGTACCCGACCTCATTAACCATGTCCCTGGCCTCATTAACCTGAGAACAGTGTTCTTCTCCCTGGCAGGGTCGTCTTGGTGGGCTTAACGTGCGGCTAAAATAGGAGTCTACGGTGAGTCCTGGAGGGGGAGGTTAGGATGTGGCTGCCAAACAGTTCATACCTTTGAGATGACCAGAAAAATGGTCCAATGGCAGAAGACCCAGACAGATGTTCTTCTTCAAAGACTATCCTGGCTAGCTGTTGCTGGCTATCAAATCATCCTGCCACGTGGGCTTAAAAAACAGCTGTCATTTATTTTGCTTACCAGTCCAGGGGTTGACCGGGAATAGCCAGGCAGATTCTCCTGGGACCTATGAGATGGCTTCAGTCACAGTGGCTGGAGTTGGGGCCGGTCTCAGACTCCTTTACCCTTATGTCTCTCGCTTGTGCTGGGGAAATCAAACAGCTGGGGGCGGAACGGATGGGGATCCCTGGGCATCTCCGTGTCTCTGTGGTCTCTCCAACATGGTGGTATAGGCAACCAGATTTATTTCATGGTGGATGAAGGCCCTGCAAGAAACTGTTTCATGAGATAACACTTAAACGGTGCCAGACATATAGTAGAGTATATATTACATTCATGTAACATTACATGGTAATAATACATTAATATTACATGGTAAATATTACATTCATCCAAAGGAATTTTGAGTTTAGAATTTCAGGCAAGCAGATTTCAGGTGACACACATTATTCTCTTTATAGTAGAATATATAAGGGTGAACTGTGGGATTGGAGAATGTGGGGTGTATAGAGGTGTGCTCGTGTGTCAGTATGTGTGTGTGTTTGGGGGCACGTAAACAATCTTATGATTCCTAGAATCTCTCAGAGGTTCCCTTGCTCCTGGCTAGAGAGAAGAGCAAGAGATTCATATCATTTCTCCTATCTCCTATATTCTAATCCTCTTCCTCTCCATCTCCAGCTTCTTTGTAATCTGAGATTTTTGTGTGGCCTGTATTGCCCTCAGTCCTCCATAAGAGAACATGTCTAACTACCGAGTTGTGCAGCAAAAATTGGACATACCATAGATGAGGCTATGCGTTTTACTTGGGTCTAACCATGCTTAAGCAGCTCAGCCTTTAAAGCTTATGAATTTAGTTCAACTCAAACACAGGAAGGTATCTTGTTTATTGGTAATTGGTATGAGATATAATTATGATAAAAGTAAAAAAACATGTTGGGAATCAAGCAAGGACTCCTTGGTCTAAGTATGTTTCATCTGGAGGATAAGGAGGGCTTTTTTCCAGAAATATAAGGGTAAGCATCTTGCTAGGGAAACTGAATCCTGAGAGACCAGAGTTTAAATATATCATGTACTTATTCAGTGAACCCTTTTAATATCCAATTAAAGATTAATTTGTACATCCAGCTCTAGAAGCTTGTTTTATTTACTCATTTTTAATGTAAGCTAGTATTTGTTTGGTTTTAAAAGCACCTTGGATGCTATTCTTTGAGCTTTCTTTGCGGTGATTATTAAGTTAATTGAGAGAAGTCAGGGCCTAAGTGTTTAAGAAATGAAATCTATAGCCATTAATTTGTGAAGTTCCTGATTATCTTCTCATTCAGGGGATTTAAAGTTCATTTCAGAGTCATAAATAAAGGAGAGATGACACGTCTGGTTTTCTGAACTAGGCACTGGCTTCAACCACTGAAGGAAATTATCCTAAGTCTAGTTTCTAATTGTCTTGGTCCAGTTGTGCAAATTACCCCCATTTGTTTTTGCTTTTTCATAATAGTAATAAGACACATATTTCTTGTAAAGAACAGTTGACTTGTTAAGAATATGTTTTGTGGGGACGCCTGGGTGGCTCAGTTGGTTAAGCGGCTGCCTTCGGCTCAGGTCATGATCCCAGCGTCCTGGGATCGAGTCCCACATCGGGCTCCTTGCTCAGCAGGGAGCCTGCTTCTCCCTCTGCCTCTGCCTGCCACTCTGTCTGCCTGTGCTCGCTCCCGCTCTCTCTGACAAATAAATAAATAAAATCTTTAAAAAAAAAAAAAGAATATGTTTTGTGTTATTTGACCAAAAGTAATGTTCTGGAGAATTTATTTAGATAAATCCCTTGGACTATACCAACCTCTTGGCCTGGTGTCTTCTTACTGTTCCTCTATGACTCTCATCTGCCCTTGAAGATTCTACCCAGGCTCTGAAGGGCATCCTCACTCCCCAGGTTGGATTAGTTGCCTTGTTGCAGCACGCACAGGCCTGCAAAGCACACATTCCTCTCTGGTTTCTATCACTTGAAATGGAAGTAATTATCGTCTGTTTGGATGTCGGTCACCTCCTTAGATATTAGCCCTCTGAGGGAAGGAACTTTCTTTTTCAATAGGCAATATGTATTTATCGGAAAAACAGACAATATGTATTTATCAGAAAAAAAAACAAAGAAAATTATATACCCAAAGAAAATTATATATGCTAGGGAGAAATCGTGCCTCAAACTCACACGATAGAGACCCAATAAATGCTTATGGAATGAATGTGTACAAATATCCTGGATTTTTAATTGGTACTTTTCAGAAGCCCAAATCAATGCAAAGTTGACTTGATCAAGTGAGCTTTGAGCCATTTTGATGAATGAAAAACACAGTTTTGAATTCTGAAGAATAATTTGCTGATACCTATTGCACACCAATAATTATGCTTAAAAGTAAAGCAAGCTGTGTACTTTGTTATTGTTGGATTTTATCATATGTGAACCCTAGCTGATTGATAAATAATGATTAGTTATCTATAGCTATGTACAAATTACCCAACACTTAGTGCCTTACAACAACACACATTTATGACCTCACAGTTTCTGGGTCAGGAATCTGGGCGTGGCTTAGCTGGATGCTCTGCTTTAGGGTCTCACTGGCTGTGGTCATCTCAGGGCCCCAGCCGGAAAGGATCTACTTTTCAGGCTCAAGCTCGTGTGGTTGACAGCAGGATTCACTTCCTCATGAGTTGCTGGGCAGAGCCCTCGGTTCCTCATGAGGCCTGCCTTGGTTCCTTGCCATGTGGGTCTCTCCATAGAGCATCTCATACCTGGTGACTGGCCTCATCAGGGGGAGCAAGCAGATGGACAGGAGAGGGTGCTAGCAAGAGAATGTGCCCAAGTCACGGTGTTTTGTGAACTCATCTTGGAAGTGAGATTGCATCGCTTTTACTATATTCTATTAGTTGCTAGGTCCAACCTTCACTCAAAGGGAGGGGATTACACAAGAGTATGCAGGCAGGAGACGGGAATCGTTGGGTGCTGTATCAGAAGCAAAACACACTAGTGTGAGCTACTAACAGAATGGGTATATAGAGGACACAAGAAAATTTAAGCCCAAAGTTTTTAATGCTTTATTCTTTTTTTTAATGCTTTATTCTTTATAAGCATTAATTAACTGTCTACTTGGTGCCAAGCATCACAATACACTCATGCCAGCCCAGAAAGGACTAAACCTTCGGTAATGACTGAAGAAGCTTAAAGTGAAGGAAATAAGCACAGAGAAAAAAATCATTAAGGAAAATTTCATAATATAAGTACTTTGATATTGTTTTTGGAGTATAGTAGTAGAGTAGATTTCAGGAAAATTTACTGAGAGTTGCTGAAAGTTGTTTGGGGAAGTGAGTGATGAGGAAAAATTTCCTAAGCAGAGAGTGGTGAGAGGAAGAAGAGCTTGTGTAAAGGAAGAAATATTGCTTATTTGAGATTAATGAAATCCGGATTTTGCTGATCATATAAATACATAGGAAAAAGTCATTAAGAATCTGGAAGAGAAATTATTCTAACTGTCCCCCAAGTCTCAACCTCAGTGCCAAGGGAAGCAGAGGTGGTTTAATTCCCAGAGTGGGTAGAGATGACTTTGTGAAGGTAATCTTTGGCAACTGCTCTGGTCTCATTAGAGATTAGTTGTGCTGGACTTTTCTGAATCCGTGACTGGCCCTTGATGCAACTTGGAAGCTTGCACATTTTGTCATTTGGGACATAGTTGGAACTCCTCTCCTGCTCTGTGGTATTTCTCTAACCCCAGGAACTTGGTCAGTTCTGGGTGGCTTCTTGACCTGGTTCCACCAGGCCAATCTTGATTGGCAGTTTGCCCACTGGACTCCCTAGAAAGGTCTCCCTCCTCTTACTCATCGGAACCTACTTAACATGTTTCCTCTCCAGAGGGAAGGGGAGACTTGGGGTCAGCGTCCAGACTGGCAAAGAAGGTGAGACCCATGTCACCTGATCTTAAGGCCAGTATCTAAAGTAGCAGCAGGAATTACCCATAGTGATGTAGGGTGAGAGATGTGCTTGACTGTGGAGTATATAGCTGATCCTTGAACAGCTGGGTTTGAGCTGTGTGGGTCTACACTTATATGTAGGTTTTTTCTGATAAATACAGTATATTACTGTAAATTTATTTTCTCTTCCTTGTGATTTCCTTCCTCCCTTCCTTCCTTCCTTCTTTCCTTTTTTCCCTTCCCCTTCCCCTTGCTTCCTTCCTTTGGAGAGAGAGAGAGTGTGTGTGTGTGAGCTGGAGGGAGAGGGAGAAAGAATCTGAAGCAGATACCACCCTGAACGCAGAGCCCGACATGAGGTCAGTCTCACAACCAGGAGATCATGACCTGAGCCAAAACCAAGAGTTGACTGCTTAACTGACTGAGCTGCCCAGTGATTTTCTTAATAACATTTTCTTTTCTCCAGCTCACATTATTTTAAGAATGTAGTATATAATACATATAACCCATACCAATATAGGTGGGGCCACCCAGGCACCCCTTCCTTGTGATTTTCTTAACATTTTCTTTTCTCTAGCTTACTTTATTATAAGAATACAGTATATAATACATATAGCATACAATATAGGTGGGGCGCCTGGGTGGCTCAGTCTCTTAAGCATCTGACTCTTTTTTTTTTTTTTTAAGATTTTATTTATTTATTTGACAGAGAGACAGAGATCACAAGTAGGCAGAGAGGCAGACAGAGGGAGAGAAATGGAAGCAGGCT
>ML098696.1:3937-19355 GCA_003697995.1 Taxidea taxus jeffersonii | reverse complement strand
AATTTATTTATTTGACAGAGAGACAGAGATCACAAGTAGGCAGAGAGGCAGACAGAGGGAGAGAAATGGAAGCAGGCTCTCTGCTGAGCAGAGAGCCCGATGCGGGGCTCGATCCCAGGACCCTGAGACCATGACCTGAGCCGAAGGCAGAGGCTTTAACCCACTGAGCCACCCAGGCGCCCCAGCATCTGACTCTTGATTTCAGCTCAGGTCATGAATTCAGGGTCACCATCTCAGGGTCATGAGCTCAAGCCCCACATCAAACCCTGCATTGAACCCCTCACTGGGCTCCACAGTGGGCATGGAGCCTGCTTAAGATTCTCTCTCTCCCTTTCCCCTCTGCCCCCAACTCTCACACTCTTTCTCTAAAAAATAAAAAAGAAAGACAAGAAAAACATAAAAAATAGGTGTTAATTAATTGTTTATATTATCAGTAAGGCTTCTGGTCAGTAGTAGGCTATTAGCAATCAGAAGTTATATGCTGATTTTTGACTGTACCCCTAACCCCCGTGTTGTTCAAGGGTCAACAATAATTGCATTGTTTTGCTCTTATCTTATGTTTTGCTTTTGCTGTCACCTCAATTATATTTGTACAAATACACCTCTTTTCTTGTGACAGGAGCATGTTTATTTCTGAGTTTAATTGTTTTGAGCATCATTCAGTTTCATATTCTGTAAAATAATAATTCTGGGAGTCATTATCTAATGACTGATGAATCCTCTACTCTGTCAAGGCATTATCTCATATTTAGGTTTTTGGTTTTTTTAAAGGTTGGGTTATATAAAAAAACATTCTGTCTACTAGGGAGAAACTGTACATCAGAGAGGATGACAGAGCTGACATACGAACCTAAAACCTGTGTTCTTTACACCAAGCCCAGCAAAAGAGCAGTATGTGAAATTATTGTTTAGAATCTTTGGGAAATAGCAATATCAGCAGAACTTCTGGGTGGTGAGAGTTGGGCAAATGGTCTTTCTCTTTTCCAATAAGGAGGAGCACTCTTCAAACTATAGGTTGATTAGCTTGCTGACAATCCTTGGAATGAGTAGATGAATAAAATAAGCTAGAAGAAATTATGAAAAGGAATGACATTGACCTTCTGCACAGCTATCAACATTCCTTTCTGTAGCTTTTTGAATTTGCCGGTTTATGACACCAGTATCCCCTTGCCTACTCAATGGTCATGAAGATACACCGGTATGCCCTTTGCCTACTCAACGGTCATGAAGATACACCAGTACCAGTATCCCCTTGACTATTCAACAGTCATGAAGACCCTCTTCCGTGTCAGTCACAGCATAGTTCTCAGAAGGCATCTTATTTTATATATGAATATAAAAGAAGGCCTTAAATTTCAGTGTTTTTAGGAACTAGGATGGGTTAACCCCAGCCTCTGATTGGTAACATCTTTTTTGCCGCTAAATCTCTAAGGGTCATAGATTTATTTTTAAACCCTGAGTCACAACAGCCACATGTGTGAAATTACACCATAAGTATGTGCTTACATATCTGTCTTTCCTACTAAATTTGGAACTCTCTGAAAGTTGGAGTTCTGGGCCTTCATCTATGCATATATTTATTCAATACATTCATCTGTATATTGAAGTATATATATATAGCAATGCCTGGCACCTAGCAAACTGTAAGAAATGCTTGTCCCCATAAAGTCATTCATTCATTCATTTAGATTATTCAATCTCCCTGAACTTTACTTTCTTTATTCTTACTAGGATAACAGTATAAATAAATCATCTGGCAAATTGTCAGACACATAGTGGATATTCAATAAATAATGTGATAGTCTTTCCTCCTACTCAAAGATGCAATCATGAAACACAAAGAAGTAGATATTATGTAGAGCAGTCAAGTGTTCTGGGACCATGTTCTTATCTGTCCTAAACTCATCCATGTTAGCTTCCAGGGATCAGCCTACACTTAGCAGGAGAACAGAAGAAAAAAGGCTTCCTGGGCATTATGCTTTCTCCCTCTTAAATGAACACAATTTGTGTGCAGACTGTGAGTCTTGTTCCTTTTGCTGTGTGAACACAGCTATAAATAACACCAAATCATCCAGACATGATTTGATCTGGTCCAGGTCCCATTTTTATCCATCCTTGATTAAACATCCTGCCTTTTAATTTTTGTACGTGACCCTTTTTTATCTGAATTCATCAATGACTTTATCATTCATTTCCCACTTTGATTATGAGAGCTGAAAAATGTTTAATGCTAACAAAGTGGAAACATGATAAAATATCACACATCATTAATATAGTCGAATTAGTACATGTGATTTGAAATCTTATCAGTGCATTAAAGAACTTCATTTTGGCCATGTCTATTTTTAAAAGAGGCCAAACTCATTAACAGAAGATCTTTGAAAATGGTCCTGCTTATCAGGATGCTGAGGGCCTAAATCTTGAACCTGATGAAAGAAGTTCAGGTCCATAGTTTCTTACCTGCAGTCCTGAAAATTCCTAAACTCTGACAAGCAACAGTTTTTGTGACATATTTGGTGACAACGTTTGAGCTAAACTGAAGAAAGATTATAGTCTCTATCCTATTGTGTGAATATTCATGTGTCATGGCAAAAACATCAACATTTGCTCCTTGTGTGCTATCCCAAGCCCATTGCAAATATTATTTAATATATAGTTTACATTCTCTATGACCTTCTTAAAATCTGAAAAGTCTGGATCTTGAAATATATTTAATCCCAAGAATTTCTTTGGAGGAAGGGATCATGGGCTGGTAGTTACCAAACTTGGTCCCTGGGGTGTTAGTGTATGTATATAAACACTTGTGTGGAATTAAGTTCCATCATCTTTGATTATGATAGTTTCAAAGAATGTTCAAAATAGTTTTTACCTACCAAAATATTTATGGATGAAATAATGTAGCATCTGGGGTTTGTTCAAAATAATATGGGAAAGAGGAAGTAGATGTCAAGAACTTTGGAGGGTCTTAGGTTTTACCCTACTTGTAGGCTTACAAATTAGTCTGTCACAGTTTCACGGAAGCTGGCAGAAGACATGAAACCCTTGGGTCAGAGGTAAAAGACTTTATTATTCACCCAATAGCAAGCAGCGTGGCTTTCCTGTTCACATCAGATCCCTCTTGCTGTCCAAGTCTCATGGGGCAAAGTGAAGTGGTCCGGGGGATGTTGCGTGAGCAGTGGGTTTGCATCACAGCTGGGGACCCCTGACTCTAGAGAGCCTGAATCTTTTATAATGGGAAGTAAGTACACCTGTCTGACCTGGTCCCAGAGGGAGATACTATCTCTGTTATGCTGGTCAGTAAACAAATCTGCCCTCTGCTCTGAAGAGAGACACTATCTTTATTGTCCAATACTGTTTACAAGCATCCTTGAAAAGAGCCCATAACAAGGCAGTCAGCACCTCTGGTCACAAAATAATGCAGAAACCCAAGAGACCCATGGAGAACTGTCCCCCAACAGTGGTGGTGGTAAGGGGGAGATGAAAAAACAAATTAACTGAGTTGGTAATTATTAAAACTGGATGATGGATTCATTGAGGTGCAGTTTACTCTTGTATATTTTTGAAATTTTCCATGAATAATAAGTTAAAAAATAGCAGCCACCGTAAGTGAAATGGTCTGTGACACTCTCCATATAAATCGCCATAGAAATGACAAAGAACGACTGTGTTAACTCTGCACTCTCACATTTCTGCTTGCCTGAGCAAATGCCTAAGGTCTGTTCACTAAATGTTCTTGGAGGCTAATTAAATTATTGGTTTGCTAGGGTACTGATGAGTTCAGTATGATTAAATGAAATCTCTATAGGTTAAGTAACCACCAACTGTGAAAGTTGGGAATGTTGGAGAATGGTAGAAAATGATTTTTCAGAAGCACCGTATACATATCACACATATATGTGGATATACACATCACAATATGCATATTAACATATACATATCACATATATCTCAGCAAAAAAGAGGTAAAGGAAGCTTCATTTATCTGCAAGGCCTTTTATTTGCATAAATTGTAATCAGACTGTCAAGAAAAATCTTGAAAATCATGCTAATGTAGGTGTTTTTAGCAAATATATGCTTTAAATATATATACTTTTGTAAAACATAAATACATTCCTGTTCTAAAAACAGAAGTGTCTAGACTAAAAAATGAATGTCTTATTCCCCACAGAGCAAGCACCGTGCCCTCTCCATTTTCCCATTTGCCTCTAGAGAGGTAATTACTGTTAACAGTTTGGTGTGTATTCTTTCAAGCTAGTCTTTATAAATTTACATACATTAATATGTAAAAGCACAAATATAGTCTTAAAAAACATAAATGGGATTATACTGTGCATACTTTAATATATCCTGCTTTTTTCACATGAAAGTTTCTTGGAGATATTTCAGTTTCAGTGTATATAACACTATTTCCGTTTTTGAAATGGTTGCATAGCATTCCATAGAGTGGCTGTATCATATCTGAAATATCCAATCTAAGATCATCTTTCATGCTGCTACGAATTTTTCATTGTTATTGTGAACACATATCACTATTGCATTCTTAACAAGTACGTTTCACAGTCCAGTTCCCACCCTCCTTAGCCTGTATGATCTAAGACAACTTCAATACCAACATGTAGCAAGAAGACAATTTCTGTACATGTCAAGAGTTTTAAGACTCTTTTAATTTTTTTTGTTAACATACAGGGTTATATTCGTTTCAGATGTGCAATATAGTGATTCAGTACTTCCTTAATCCCCGTCACCTCTTTGGGCCATTACCCACCCCATCCTCCTACGGCTGGTAGCCATCAGTTTGTTCTCCAGAGTTAAGAGTCTCTTTCTTGGTTTGCGTCTCTCTCTCTCTCTCATTCTTTTCCTTTGCTTGTCTTGTTCTTGAAATTCCACAGATGAGTAAAATAATATGGTAATGGTCTTTCTCTGCCCGACTTGTTTTGCTCAGCGTTATAGTCTCTACCTCCATCCATGTCATTACAAATGGCAAGATTTCATTGGTTTTTTTATGGCTAAACAATGTCCCACCATATATACATACCACTTCTTTGTCCATTCGTCTATTGATGGACACTTGAGCGGCTTCCACAATTTGGCTATTGTAAGTGATGCTGCTACACACATAGGGAAATAGGCATCATGTGCCTCCAGATATGAGACCCTGAGAAAGACACATCACTTATGTAGTATTTCAGCCAGATATGCATTACTTGGACCAAATCATGAGAAAATATTAGACAAACCCATATCAAGGGATATTCTATAAAATAACTGGCCCATACTCTTTACAAATATTGAGTTAAGTAAAAATATTTATGATCTTGGGGCACCTAGGTGGCTCAGTTGGTTAAACATCTGCCTTTGGCTCAGGTCATGATCCCAGGGTCCTGGGATTGAGCCCTGTGTCAGACTCCCTGCTCAGTGGAGAGTCTGCTTCTCCCGTTCCCACTGCCCCTTCGCCCCCTGCTTATGCTCTCTCAGTCTCTCACTCTCTCTCAAACAAAAAAATAAAAAATTGGGGGACGCCTGGGTGGCTCAGTTGGTTAAGCGGCTGCCTTCCGCTCAGGTCATGATCCCAGGGTCCTGGGATCGAGTCCCACATCGGGCGCCTTGCTCAGCAGGGAGCCTGCTTCTCCCTCTGCCTCTGCCTGCCACTCTGTCTGCCTGTGCTCGCTCCTGCTCTTTCTCTCTGACAAATAAATACATAAAATCTTTAAAAAAAAAATTGGATTGCCTGGGTGGCTCAGTCGTTAGGCATCTGCCTTCAGCTTGGGTCATGATCCCAGGGTCCTGGGATGGAGCCCCACATTGTTCTCCCTGCTCCGCAGGAAACCTGCTTCTCCCTCTTCCACTCCCTCTGCTTGTATTCCTCTCTCACTGTGTCTCCCTCTGCCAAATAAATAACTAAATTTTTTTAAATTAAAAAAATAAAAAATCAAACAAATATTTATGATCTTGATGAACACTGAGAAGTGTATAGAATTATTGAATCATCATATTGTACACATTAATATAATGCTCTGTGTTAATTATCCTTCAATTAAACAATAAAAATAAAAATACAAAATACTAAAAAGATTTTGATGAAATATAAAACTAAAAATAAAAAGCTTAGAAATTGTTCCAGATTGGAGGAGACTAAATATACATGACAACTAAGTGCAGTGTGTGATACTGGACTGGATCCTGTACTAAAAAGAAATTGCTGTAAAGTACATTGTTGAAACAATCAGTAAAATTAGAACATGGACTATAGATAAAATACTGCATCAGCAGGGCACCTGGGTGGCTCAGTTGTTAAGCATCTGCATGTGGCTCAGGTCATGATCCCAGAGTCCCAGGATCGAACCCACATTGGGCTTTCTGCTCAGTGGGGAGCCTACTTCTCCCTCTCCCTCTGCCTGCTGCTCCCCCCTGCTTGTGCTCACTGTCTGTCAAATAAATAAAATCTTTAAAAAAAATACTGCATCAACGCTAAATTTTCCAGTTTCAACAGCTATAGTGTGGTTATATAAGATTGTATGTTGGGACTATGTTAGGATACATAGGAAATCCACACTGGAGGATTAAGGGGTAGTTGTACATGTTATCTGCAAAAGGTTCACGAAGAAAAGGGGGAGGTAGAGGGAGAGAGATTATGAAAAAGCAAATGTGACAAATTATTTAAAATTAGTGAATATGGATACAGATAATGGGTACATGGAAATTCCTTTAATATTTTTTTGCAACTTTTCTTTAAATTTGAAATTATTTCAAACTGAAAATTGAAGAACATGTCTTGGTTTCCAGAATATACAGGACTCAAAGTAGGTGAGTCACATGTTCAAGTGATAGTCATGCTGCCTGTTCAATCTCTTGCCTGCTTGGAGTGAGCTCTGGTTCTAAGAGTTTAGAGACCAGTTCCTTCCTTCCTTTCCTTCCCTTTCCTTCCTTCCTTTCCTTCCCTTTCCTTCCTTCCCTTCCGTTTCCTTCCTTCCTTCCCTTTCCTTCCCTTCCGTTTCCTTCCTTCCTTTCCTTCCTTCCCTTTCCTTCCCTTCCTTCCTTTCCTTTCCTTTCCTTCCCTTTCCTTTCTTCCCTTTCCTTCCCTTCCCTTCCCTTCCCTCCCCTCCCCTTCAGATTTTATTTATTTATTAGAGAGAGAGAGAGCATGAGTTGGCGGGGGGGGGGGGTAGGGCAGAAGGTTAGGAAGAAGCAGACTCCCCGCTGAGCAGGGAGCCCGATGCCAGGCTCCATCCCAGGACCCAGGGATCATGACCTGAGCCAAAGGCAGACGCTCAACTGGCTGAGCCATCCAGGTGCCCCAGGAATAGTTCTTTTTCAATAGATTTCCTTGAAATATTTATTCCATATATCTCACAATTAGGAACTGTCAAAACACTTTAGTTTCAGAAAAACAAATAGCAAATAGCAGAGGCAAGAGAGGAACTTGTATTTTAAAGAGTATGTTATTATTTTTAATAAAACAGTGTCTTGCGTCAACCTATTGTACTAATTCTTTGCCTGAGGCATTTCACTACACTGTGCTTCTAAAGATAAAATCACTTTCAATTTTAATCCTTTACTTTTTGTAACGCTAGTGGAGTTAGCAGTGGGTCATAGCTTTAAGTTTAGAGATGCATAAAAAGAAATTATTTTAACAGTTTTATTGAGATATAATTCACATACATACATTTTATCCATTTAAAATGTACAGTTCAATTTTTATTTATTTGCCAGAGTGTGTGTGTGAGAGAGAGAGACAGTGGAGTACAAGCAAAGGAGCAGCAGGCAGAAGGAGAAGCAGGTTCCCCGCTGAGCAAGGAGCCTGGTGTGGGACTTGACCCCAGGACCCTGGGATCATGACCTGAGCCGAAGGCAGACGTTTAACTGACTGAGCCACCCAGGGTCCCCACAGTGCAATTTTTAAAAATATATTCAAAGAGGTGCAACTGCCACCACAGTATTTTAGAATATCTTCATTATCTCTTAAGGAAACACTGTGCCCATTAGTAGCCACTCCCCATTCCCTCCTCCTCTCAGCCCCTGGCAGCCACTAAACTACTCTATTTTCTGTGTCTATGGATTTGCCTATTCTGGACACTTCATATAAATGGAATCATACAATATGCGATCCCTTGTGACTCGTTCTTTCACTTAGCATAAAATTTGAAAGGCTCATTCACGTTACAGCATGTATTAATACTTCCATTTTTTAAATTGCTAAATAATATTTTATTATATTGATATACCACATTTTGTTTATCCATTCATCATTTGTCTCGTCATGGACATCAGGGTTGTTTCTATTTTTAGCAACTTAGAACAATTCTACTATGAATATTTGTGTGGATGTATGCTTGAATTTCTCTTACATATGTATCTAAGCGTGCAGTTGCTGGGCCACGTGGTAACTCTGCATTCAACATTCCGAGGGACTACACAACTGTTTTCTAAAATGGCTGCACCATTTTACATTCCCTCCAGCAATATGTGACGGCCCCAATTTCTTCACTTGTTCTTGTCTATCTTTTTTATTATAACCATCCTAATGCGTGTGAAGTGGAATCTCATTGTAACTTGAGTTTGCATTTCCCTAATGACTAATGAGTTTGAACATATTTTCATGTGCTTATCGGCCATTTTTATGTCTTCTTTGGAGAAATGTCTATTTAGATCCTTTGCCAATTTTTTAATAGGGTTATTTGTCTTTTTATAAATGAGTTGTAAGGCTTCTTTGTGTATTCCAAATACAAGTTTCTCTTTGGGTATAAAATTGACAACAGCACTTTACACAGGTTGACCGTATTTAGCCGCTTTTTTTCACTTAAAATCTCTTAGGTATATTTCGCTTTCGCTATGTGTGAGCAAGTCTCAATTTTTATTTTATTTTAAAATTTTTAGAGGAAGAGAGAGCACACCTGCACACGAGCAGTAGGGGAGGGGCAGAAGGAGGGAGAATCTTTTTTTTTTTTTAAGATTTTTATTTATTTATTTGAGAGAGAGACAGAGAGAGACAGAGTGAGACAGCATGAGAGGGGAGGACAGAGGGAGAAGCAGACTCCCCATGGAGCTGAGAGCCCAACGTGGGACTTGATCCCAGGACTCTGGGATCGTGACCCGAGCCGAAAGCAGTCGCCCAACCAACTGAGCCACCCAGGCACCCAGAAGGAAGGAGAATCTTAAGCAGACTGTGCACTGAGCCCGGAGCCCAAAGCCAGGCTCCATCTCACAATCCTGAGATCATGACCCTGAGATCATGCATGACCTGAGCCGAAATCAAGTGTCAGGCACTTAACTGACTATGCCACCCAGGTGCCCTGCAAGTCTCAATCTTTTAAAAAACTGAATAGCCTTCCACATTTAAAATATTCCCCTAGTAATTGCCACCTGAATGAGGTCTTCTGTCTATATATTCTTATAGGACATATTGTGAAGCACACTCTTCTCTCGTCCTCATTTTGGAGGTATTGGTTAAATCCACCCTACTAGATGTATGCTGAGATTGAGGAACATGTGTTCTGCATCTTTTTATTTTTATTTATTTTTTAAAATATTTTATTTATTGATTTATTTGACAGAGATCACAAGTAGGCAGAGAAGCAGTCAGAGGAAGGGGGAAAGGGGAAGCAGGCCCCCTACTAAGCGGAGAGCCCGATTCAGGGCTCGATCCCAGGACCCTGAGATCATGACCTGAGCTGAAAGCAGAGGCTTTAACCCACTGAGCCACCCAGGCGCCCCGCATCTTTTTCGATGTATGTGTGGTTCTGCACCGCAGCATTTAGCATATACCACTCTTCTGATTGGTAAATTTAGAGTAGATGACTTCCACTGGCTCATTATTAACTCTCAAGGGAGAAGATTTTGCCCCTTTGCTTCTTGATTCTAATGCTACAGAATACATAATCTTCAAATTGAAAGATACCCCATGGGTCCTCTACTCCAGTGGAACTCAAAGTGTGATCCATGGTGCCAGTCCACAACCTCTTACTGGACCATAATGATTAAGTGCAGAAATGGAGAATAAGTGTTTAGAAACTTTTATTCTACTCGATAATGGTGAAAATCAAGTATGTGGTATTGTATTAGACAGAAATATGAGACCATAATTGATAGGAAATTTTTTTAAGTTCTACCAAATGACAGCTGAGAAAACTTCTGTAGTCTAATCTATCACCCACAGCCGAAATCCCTTTTGCTTTCAATCAACTAGAATTTGCTTAATCTACTTAGTTTATTAATTCAAGAAAGATTTATTTAGCCCTTATAACATGTTGTGAGCTGGTTGAGCTTGCATGTCCATATCCCGATTTTTCACTTACTAGGTATGTGAACATGGGAGGGTTCTTAATCTGTCTGGGCCTTATTTTCCCAATTTCTACTTCAATAAAATGAGAGAAATAAGAGTACCTATACTCATAGGGTTGTTTTGAGGAAAATATGAATGTGTGTGTGTGTGTTATATATTAATATAACAGTCCCTGGTACATGATAATCATTCAATAAATGTAAGTGAAGTTATAGATGATGTTAATGATGTAATCATTAGGAGTTGATGGCTTGAATTGAGGTAGTATCAGTGGGAATGGAAAAAATTAAATGGATCTGGAGAGTGTCCTCAGGACTTACGGACTGATAGGCCAGGGAGAAATGGTAAGGATGAGAGTAAGGACCAGGGTGACATCTTGCCAACCATTCTCTGAAATGGGGAGCCTTAAGGAGGGGTTGGGGGTGGGCCAAGGTGGGGGATTATGATTTCAAGTTTGGCCACATTGAGTTTCAGGTGACTCTGGGGTTTTCCAGGGAAGCCCTCCAGTTGGTCTTTGCAGATGGAGACATAGATTTCAGAACAGAGAGAGTTACCCTGGAAGTAAGGTCTCACAACATATAAATGGCAATTAGAACACTAGGAGTCATTGAAATAGCAAAGGATACCGTGTAAAAAGAGAACAGAGTAGACCCAGGACAGAGCCTGGTGGAATATCAGTGCCCATCAGTGCAGGTTAGATGTGAGGGAGACTACAGAGGAGGCTTAGAAGAGTGGCCAGAGGGGTCTGAGAAGTGCCAAGAAAGTATAATAGTGGAGAAACCAAGGAAAGATTATTTCAAAAAGGAGGATATGGTCAATAGTGTCATGCAAGAGAAATTGCAGAGAGCCTTTATCTACAGTGACATTACAAAGATTTGTTTGGGTGGCCTCACAGGGCAAAAGCCAGACTGGGTGGGCTGACAGAGGAGTGAAGGCTATGGAGGGCAGATCACAAGCACATACCCCTCTCTCAGAAGGCCAGGCTTCAAAGGAGATGGGAGAAGGAGGCAGTAGTTTGGTAGAATGTGAAGCCAAGGAAGTTTACTTTATGTATGTGATGGGAAAAACCTATGCATGATCACCAAGGAGAAGATGGGCTGGGTAAAGGTGAAAGTGAGAAAGGACATAATTAATGGAGGTAGGAAAGGAATCAAGAGCATCCGTGGATGGGATCAGCTTTGAACGTTAGTTCCCTTTCCCACAAGTTATTTCTTTTGTATACAACTCTACAAATTAGAACTATATTTCTTTTTTAAAAATTTTTTAAAGATTTTATTTATTTTTATTTATTTGACAGACAGAGGTTACAATTAGGCAGAGAGGCAGGCAGAGAGAGAGGGGGAAGCAGGTTCCCCACTGAGCAGAGAGCCCAATGCAGGGCTCCATCCAAGGACCCTGAGATCATGACCTGAGCCGAAGATAGAAGCTCAACCCACTAAGCCATTCAGTATATTTCTTATACTGAAGGGAAATGTGTTTTCTTGTAACACTTATTTATGAGTTTTACTTCTGTTTCCTCAACTTGTACACAGTTGCAATTCTGTTTCCTCTTCAGTTTCTTTTATAAACATCCATAGTTCCTTCAGGCATTTTTCATACGATTTGATTTCAAGGTTTCCTTTGAGTAATATTCAGCTTAAAATGTCAAACCTGGAACTGCCAAAAAAATTTTCCAGATGCAGTTTGGCCCATGTGATACCAAGCTCACTGTTTATGTTTTCTTTCTTGATCTGGACGCTATAATTTATTATTGCTCTGTAAATTACATTTTGAGCTTTAAAAAAAATCCCATTATACCAACATTGCTTACTGTGCTTCTAAACAATTAAAACCCAAGTCTTTTTTCCAGGAAGTGCTTTTAAGCTAGTTCTCCTGTGTTAAAAGCTAAGTATGGGTCTCAAGTTTCTTTCTGATACTTTTTTTTTCTTTAAAGATTTTATTTATTTATTTGACAGAGAGTGACACAGCAAGAGAGGGAACACAAGCTGGGGGAGTGGGAGAGGTAGAAGCAGGCCTCTTGCCGAGGAGGGAGCCCAGTGCAGGGCTCGATCCCAGGACCCTGGGATCACGACCCAAGCTAAAGGCAGACACCCAACAACTGAGTCACCCAGGCACCCCTCTTTTTGCCACTTTGACTTATTATTCTAAGCTGTCATCCTATTGGATTGGATATGAATTCTGACATCCAGCATATATACTCTTTTCCATCAGTGCAGTCAGCTTCAACATGCACAAGTCTGTTGTGGGAGGCAGTATTTTAAGTTGATGCCCACCTTAGTGGCATCACCTTAAGTGGCCAGCTTAGTGTAATCCTCTCCCTTGAGCATGGGTATGGCAAAGGTGAAGGGATTTTGCAGATGTAATGAGGGTACCCAAGCAGTTGTCTCTGAGTTAATCAAAAGGGAGAAAATCCATGGTGATCTTGATCTAACCAGGGGAACCCTCTAAAAGCGGGTCCAGGGGGCACTGGATGGCTCAGTTGGTTAAGTGGCTGCCTTCAGCTCAGGTCATGGTTCCAGGGTCCTGGGATCGAGCCCCGCATCAGGCTCCTTGCTTAGCGGAGAGCCTGCTTCTCTTTCTCCCTCTGCCTGCTGCTCTGTTAAAAAAAAAGGGGGGGGGTCCAGACATTGCCTTAAAGAGGAGGCTAGAAGCAGGCGAGATGCTCTCCTCCTAGCCTTGAAGAAGCAAACAGCCATATTGTGAACAACTATGGAAAGGGATGCCCTCTAGGAGTTGAGAGCCTCTGTCCTCCAACTATAAGGACCTGAATTCTGCCAACAACCCGAGTGAGCTTGGAAGAAGTCCAGAGTCTCTGAAGAGACCCCTCTTCCCACCAACAGTTTGATTGCAGGGGACCCAGCAATTGCTAAGGACCCATGAAAACTGTGGGATAAAAAATGTATGTTGTTCTAAGCCACTAAGTTTGTGGTCATTTGTTCTGCATTGTAGAAAATAAATGCTCTTGTCTTTAGCATTTTACCCCCAAGGTCTTGGGTAAGAGAGTTGGACTACACAGGGAGAAAGTACCATCTATCAAGACTCCTTCCTCTGCTCCTCACCAGTGGCTTCCATAGCATCCCTCGTGCTCCTTGTCCACCAGGTTTATGCACTGTGCTGGTGAGGGGTAGAAAACATCATCAGAGTGGACCACATGTCAGCTTCTGAGCCAAAAGAAAAGTGCTTCCATGAAAACAGAGAACACACTGAAAGCCAGTATTGTTCATGCTGTATCCTACTGCAGTGTTTATTAACAGCTCTGCTGATTCACTCTGTGACAAAGCATCTGAATCAGACATTAGTGGATCATGTCTGTTGTTGTGAGAGTGCCATTTGCCTCAGAATAAAAAATGTCTGTTAATATTCTGGGCACACTTGAGACTCTTGACTAACAGGCCAATCCTGCCCTCTCATTAGTACTTTGTGGGTGTCAGGACCTTCATTAAGATTCCCACTTCCTTTAATGTGGTCACCTTGGCATGTTTTTTGAATGACCTTGGTGGCTTAGGAAGACTGGTTTTTCCAAACAGTAGGCAAGAATGCAGAAAGTAATTGGATTTGGCATACTTTAGAGCATCTTATTGGATTGCTAATAGAAGAGCCCCTTTAAAAAGGCTTTATTTAAATCAGAACAAAGAAGAAGATTTGGCTGGAGACACTGATGAGCTTCTGTGAGATTCAATGACTAATGCTGCATATCAACACCGGCCTTCCATGCAGAGGGCTATTATGACATCAGTGTGTATAGACTTCTTAATGCTGAGGGAAGAGGGGAAGACAAAGCCACCTCACCCTATTCCAGAAAGTTAGTAAGAATATAGTGGGAATCTAGGAGGCTGAGAGGATTCTGTGTTGGTTGATGGACAAATGAGCAGAAAACTTCAGTTCCTGGGGGGATTTTGGATCTCAGAGATGCCCTCAAGTAACAGCTCTGAACTTGACCTGAAGCCGGCTTCCTTAACCTCGGCACTGTTGACATCTGGAACAGATTAATTCTGTGCTGTGTACATGTATGTGGCAGGGGATACTGTCCTGTGCATGCAAGATGTTCAGCAACCTCACTGGCCCGGACTCACTAGATGCCACCAGCACCCTCCCTTCCCCCCACCCTCTAAAAGTTGTGACGACCACAAATGACTCTGGATTTTAGCAGATGCTCCCTGAGGGCAAAGTCACTTCCAGTTGAGAATCACTGCTATAAAATAACCACACCCTTAGTTTTTTGTCCAATGTCTGTTTCTTATGATGCTTTAATTTTCTGAAGTCAGTTTAACCAAAATGGATTAAGCACTTGCCATGGACAAGGGCACAGAAGTGTGCTGCGTGCTGGGAAGAGGTTCTGCCTTCACTTTTCTTCTCATCTAGAACTAACTGCAGGCCAGGGCTGTTTAAGTTTCTTTTTCTTCTTCTGCCAGAATGTTTTTTTTTATAAAGATCTTATTTATTTATTTGACAGACAGAGATCACAAGTAGGCAGAGAGGCAGGCAGAGAGAGAGGAAGGGAAGCAGGCTCCCTGCCGAGCAGAGAGCCTGATGTGGGGCTCCATCCCAGGACCCTGGGATCATGACCTGAGCCGAAGGCAGAGGCTTGAATCCACTGAGCCACCCAGACGCCCCTGCCAGAATGTTTAATGGGGTAATCAAGACTCACATACAGATGCTCACCTACAGAGCACAGGACCCCAAATTCAGAAATTACCACGTTGTGACCTTTTCCAATCCTGTTATAAGAACCATATTATATTGAATAACTACAGGCATATCTAAGCCTTTAAAGGAAAGGGACACCCAATAAATGTTTCATTCCTATCACTTCTAAGAACTTGATGAATTGATCAGAAAGCCCTGGGCTACCTCTTTTTGTTTAGGGGAATGAGTGGTATTTTAAAGTTTGAGAACAGTGTCCCACAGGGAATCACCCAATCACAGAATAATTTGCTTTTTTTTTTTTTTTTAAAGATTTTATTTATTTATTTGACAGACAGAGATCACAAGTAGGCAGAGAGGCAGGCAGAGAGAAAGGAAGAAGCAGGCTTTCCACAGAGCAGAGAGCCCGATGTGGGGCTCGATCCCAGGACCCTGGGATCATGACCTGAGCCGAAAGCAGAGGCTTTAACCCACGGAGCCACCCAGGCGCCCCAA
>RCUC01116111.1:0-14870 GCA_003697995.1 Taxidea taxus jeffersonii | reverse complement strand
GAAGGCAGAGGCTTAACCACTGAGCCACCCAGGCACCCCTAATAAACAAATTATTTTTTTTATTTAAGCTTTTTTTATTTAAACACATAATGTAAACCCACCACCCTCTCCCAACCCCTCTCTCCCCCACCCCCCTCAGTTTGTTTTATGACATTAAGAGTCTCTTTTGGTTTGTCTCCCTCCTGATCCCATCTTGCTTCATTTTTTCTTTTCCTACCACCTTAACCCCCACCCCCGTTGCATCTCCACATCCTCATATCAGGGAGATCATGTGATAGTTGTCTTTCCTAGCTGACTTATTTCGCTAAGCACAATACGCTCTAGTTCCATCCATGTCGTCGCAAATGGTAAGATTTCATTTCTTTTGATGGCTGCATAGTATTCCATTATATATATATACACCACCTCTTCTTTATCCATTCATCTGTCGGTGGACATCTAGGTTCTTTCCATAACTTGGCTATTGTGGACATTGCTGCTATAAACATTCAGGTACACGTGCCCCTTTGGATCACTACGTTTGTATCTTTAGGGTAAATACCCAGTAGTGCAATTGCTGGGTCATAAGGTAGCTCTATTTTCAATTTTTTGAGGAACCTCCATGCTGTTTTCCAGAGTGGTTGCACCAGCTTGCATTCCCACCAACAGTGTAGGAGGGTTCTGCTTTCTCCACATCCTCGCCAGCATCTGTCATTTCCTGACTTGTTCATTTTAGCCATTCTGACTGGTGTGAGGTGGTATCTCATTGTGGTTTTGATTTGTATTTCCCTGATGCCCAGTGATGTGGAGCACTTTTTCATGTGTCTGTTGGCCATCTGGATGTCTTCTTTGCAGAAATGTCTGTTCATGTCCTCTGCCCATTTCTTGATTGGATTATTTGTTCTTTGGGTATTGAGTTTGCTAAGCTCTTTATAGATTTTGGATACTAGCCCTTTATCTGATATGTCGTTTGCAAATATCTTCTCCCACTCTGTCAGTTGTCTTTTGGTTTTGTTGACTGTTTCCTTTGCTGTGCAAAAGCTTTTCATCTTGATGAAGTCCCAATAGTTCATTTTTTCCCTTGCTTCCCTTGCCTTTGGCGTTGTTCCTAGGAAGAAGTTGCTGCGGCTGAGGTCAAAGAGGTTGCTGCCTGTGTTCTCCTCAAGGATTTTGATGGATTCCTTTCTCACGTTGAGGTCCTTCGTCCATTTTGAGTCTATTTTCGTGTGTGGTGTAAGGAAATGGTCCAATTTCATTTTTCTGCATGTGGCTGTCCAATTTTCCCAACACCATTTGTTGAAGAGGCTGTCTTGTTCCCACTGGATATTCTTTCCTGCTTTGTCGAAGATTAGTTGACCATAGAGTTGAGGGTCTATTTCTGGGCTCTCTATTCTGTCCCATTGGTCTATGTGTCTGTTTTTGTGCCAGTACCATACTGTCTTGATGATGACAGCTTTGTAGTAGAGCTTGAAGTCCGGAATTGTGATGCCACCAACTTTGGCTTCCTTTTTCAATATTCCTTTGGCTATTCGAGGTCTTTTATGGTTCCATATAAATGTTAGGATTATTTGTTCCATTTCTTTGAAAAAATTGGATGGGATTTTGATAGGCATTGCATTAAATGTGTAGATAGCTTTAGGTAGCGTAGACATTTTCACAATATTTATTCTTCCAATCCATAAGCATGGAACATTTTTCCATTTCTTTGTGTCTTCCTCAATTTCTTTCATGAGTACTTTATAGTTCTCTGAGTATAGATTCTTTGCCTCTTTGGTTAGGTTTATTCCTGGGTATCTTATGGTTTTGGGTGTAATTGTAAATGGGATTGACTCCTTAATTTCTCTTTCTTCTGTCTTGTTGTTGGTGTAAAGAAATGCAACTGACTTCTGTGCATTTATTTTATATCCTGACACTTTACTGAA
Organism: Taxidea taxus jeffersonii; assembly: GCA_003697995.1. NCBI lineage: Eukaryota > Metazoa > Chordata > Mammalia > Carnivora > Mustelidae > Taxidea > Taxidea taxus. The sequence goes on along the minus strand of RCUC01116111.1, from coordinate 12,969 downwards.
TTCCTGTACAAGCTCTAGGAGTTTTGGAGTGGAGCCTTTTGGGTTTTCCACATATAGTATCATATCAACTGCAAAGAGCAATAGTTTGACTTCTTCTTTGCCGATTTGGATGCCTTTAATTTCTTTTTGTTGTCTGATTGCTGAGGCTAGGACTTCTAGTACTATGTTGAATAGCAGTGGTGATAGTGGACATCCCTGCCGTGTTCCTGACCTTAACGGAAAAGCTCTCAGTTTTTCTCCATTGAGAATGATACTTGCCGTGGGTTTTTCATAGATGGCTTTGATAATATTGAGGTATGTGCCTTCTATCCCTACACTTTGAAGAGTTTTGATTAGGAAGGGATGTTGCACTTTATCAAATGCTTTTTCAGCATCTATTGAGAGTATCATATGGTTCTTGTTCTTTCTTTTGTTAATGTACTGTATCACATTGATTGATTTGCGGATGTTGAACCAACCCTGCTGCCCTGGAATAAATCCCACTTGGTCGTGGTGAATAATCCTTTTAATGTACTGTTGGATCCTATTGGCTAGTATTTTGGTGAGAATTTTCACATCTGTGTTCATCAAGGATATTGGTCTGTAATTCTCTTTTTTGATGGGATCCTTGTCTGGTTTGGGGATCAAGGTGATGCTGGCCTCATAAAATGAGTTTGGAAGTTTTCCTTCCATTTCTATTTTTTGGAACAGTTTCAGGAGAATAGGAATTAATTCTTCTTTAAATGTTTGGTAGAATTCCCCTGGGAAGCCATCTGGCCCTGGGCTTTTGTTTATTTGGAGATTTTTGATGACTGTTTCAATCTCCTTACTGGTTATGGGCCTATTCAGGTTTTCTATTTCTTCCTGGTTCAGTTTTGGCAGTTTATATGTCTCTAGGAAAGCATCCATTTCTTCCAGATTGTCAAATTTGTTGGCATAGAGTTGCTCATAATATGTTCTTATGATTGTTTGTATTTCTTTGGTGTTGGTTGTGATCTCTCCTCTTTCATTCATGATTTTATTTATTTGGGTCCTTTCTCTTTTCTTTTGGATAAGTCTGGCCAGGGGTTTATCAATCTTATTAATTCTTTCAAAGAACCAGCTCCTAGTTTCATTGATTTGTTCTATTGTTTTTGTTTTTTTTTTGGTTTCTATTTCATTGATTTCTGCTTTGATCTTTATTATTTCTCTTCTTCTGCTGGATTTAGCTTTCTTTGTTGTTCTTTCTCCAGCTCCTTTAGGTGTAGGGTTAGGTTGTATATTTGAGACCTTTCCTGTTTCTTGAGATAGGCTTGTATCACTATATATTTTCCTCTCAGGACCGCCTTTGCTGTGTCCCACAGATTTTGGACGGTTGTGTTTTCATTATCATTTGTTTCCATGGTTTTTTTCAATTCTTCTTTAATTTCCTGGTTGACCCATTCATTCTGTAGAAGGATGCTGTTGAGTCTCTATGTATTTGTGCTCTTTCCAAATTTCCTCTTGTGATTGAGTTCTAGCTTCAGAGCATTGTGGTCTGAAAATATGCAGGGAATGATCCCAATCTTTTGATACCTGTTGAGACCTGATTTATGACCCAGGATGTGATCTATTCTGGAGAATGTTCCATGGGCACTAGAGAAGAATGTGTATTCTGTTGCTTTGGGATGGAATGCTCTGAATATATCTGTGATGTCCATCTGCTCCAGTGTGTCATTTAAGACCTTTATTTCCTTGTTGATCTTTTGCTTGGATGATCTGTCCATTTCAGTGAGGGGTGTGTTAAAGTCTCCAACTATTAGGGACGCCTGGGTGGCTCAGTTGGTTGAGCGGCTGCCTTCGGCTCAGGTCATGATCCCAGAGTCCCACGTTGGGCTCCTTGCTCGGCAGGGAGCCTGCTTCTCCCTCTGCCTCTGCCTGCCTCTCTGTCTGCCTGTGCTCGCTCTCTCTCTCTCTCTCTAACAAATAAATATATAAATAAATATTTTTAAAAAGTCTCCAACTATTATTATATTCTTGTCAATGTGTTTCTTTGATTTTGTTATTGATTGGTTTATATAGTTGGCTGCTCCCATGTTAGGGGCATAGATATTTAAAATTGTTAGATCTTCTTGTTGGACAGACCCTTTGAGTATGATATAGTGTCCTTCCTCATCTCTTATTATAGTTTTTGGCTTAAAATCTAATTGATCTGATATAAGGATTGCCACCCCAGCTTTCTTCTGATGTCCATTAGCATGGTAAATTGTTTTCCACCCCCTCACTTTCAATCTGGAGGTGTCTTCAGGTCTAAAATGAGTTTCTTGTAGGCAGCATATGGATGGGTTTTGTTTTTTTATCCATTCTGAAACCCTGTGTCTTTTGATTGGGGCATTTACCCATTTACGTTCAGGGTAATTATTGAGAGATATTAATTTAGTGCCATTGTATTGCCTGTAAGGTGACTGTTACTGTATATTGTCTCTGTTCCTTTCTGGTAATACTTTTAGGGTCTCTCTTTGCTTAGAGGACCCCTTTCAATATTTCCTGTAGAGCTGGTTTGGTGTTTACAAATTCTTTCAGGTTTTGTTTGTCCTGGAAGCTTTTTATCTCTCCTTCTATTTTCAATGATAACCTAGATGGATAAAGTATTCTTGGCTGCATGTTTTTCTCGTGTAGTGCTCTGAATATATCATGCCAGTTCTTTCTGGCCTGCCAGGTCTCTGTGGATAAGTCTGCTGCCAATCTAATATTTTTACCATTGTATGTTACAGACTTCTTGTCCCGTGCTGCTTTCAGGATTTTCTCTTTGTCACTAACACTTGTAAATTTTACTATTAGATGGCGGGGTGTGGACCAATTCCTATTGATTTTGAGGGGTGTTCTCTGCACCTCCTGGATTTTGATGCTTGTTCCCCTTGCTATATTAAGGAAATTCTCTACAATAATCCTCTCCAGTATACCTTCTGCTCCTATTTCTCTTTCTTCTTCTTCTGGAATCCCAATTATTCTAATGTTGTTTTGTCTTATGGTATCACTTATCTCTCGAATTCTCCCCTTGTGGTCCAGTAGTTGTTTGTCTCTCTTTTGCGCAGCTTCTTTATTTTCTGTCAGTTGGTCTTCTATATCACTAATTCTTTCTTCTGCCTCATTTATCCTAGCAGTAAGAGCCTCCATTTTTGATTGCACCTCATTAATAGCTTTTTTTATTTCAACTTGATTAGATTTTAGTTCTTTTATTTCTCCAGAAAGGACTTTTATTTCTCCCGACAGGCTTTCTCTAATATCTTCCATGCCTTTTTCGAGACCGGCTAGAACCTTGAGAATCATCATCCTGAATTCCAGATCTGACATATTACCAATGTCTGTATTGATTAGGTCCCTAGCCTTCGGTCCTGCCTCCTGTTCTTTTTTTTGTGGTGAGTTTTTCTGCTTTGTCATTTTGTCCAGATAAGAATCCGCTGTTCTCCTTGTTAAGTGAACTTGGTCTTGGCTGGATTTCTTTGATCTTCTGGGGGAGGGGCCTGTTGTAGTGATTCTCAGGTGTCTCTGCCCCAGGCGGAATTGCACCGCCCTTACCAGGGGCCGGGCTAAGTAATCCTTTCAGGCTCCCTTTCGGGAGCTTTTGTTCCCTGAATGCTTTCTGTAGAGTTCCGGAGGACGGGAATGACAATGGCAGCCTCCCAATCTCCGGTTCAGAAGAGCGGAGAGCTCTCCCTCTGCCCCTCCCTGTGTTCTTTCTTTCTCTCTTTCTCTGGAATAAATCTTTAAAATAAATAAATACATACATGCATACATAAATACCATTCCAAGTGTGTATTGTCGCCTGGTTTTCAGTGAGTCTGACATACATTTTACTCACTTTCTCCACCTTTGTGAGCTATTCTTCCCTCTTTTCTTTTTTTTTTTTTTAAGTCTAAACATGTTTTCTGTAAGGTCAGGTATCTAGGTATTGCTACATGGCTAAAACTGGTAAATTTAACTTTAAATTTTATTTCTATATTATCTTACATTCATCAAAATCTACCCAAGTTTTAATAGGCTGCCTTTAAAGGATGCCTGTAAGTTGCAGGCTACAGTATTCAATAGGGCCATGATCCACCCCTCCTAACACCCTGGATGAAAGATCATAAGTCTATATGATGTATATCCAAATGAGTTCTTATGTATTTGAAAAAGAGTTGCCTAAGGAAAGAGCTTGAGGTTTAAAGTGGGCAACTGCAATTCCATTTGTTGGTAGTCCAAACATTTATTGTTCTATGCTAATTAGGAGACAACAAAGGTAAGACTTTCAATGTAAAATATTTTTGTGTGCACACAAAATTTTCACTTAAGCATTGCATCCTGAGAGAAATTACGTACGGTCAGAGACAACATCTGACTTGGAAATAAACACTTTTAAAATTAAAAGGTACTTTTTTACTTCATAGACTGTGCCTGTAACAATTTATGTGAGGCTCTTAAAACAATCCAGTCTCCTCCAAACACACTCATCCATTATGTTGAGGGAGGACAGCACCTTCTAGTGGAATCTATAAATAAACGTGTGTCTCAGGCTTGTAGCTGAGATAATGTTACATTTCAAAAGGTCTTTGTCCCCAGATGCCCTGCCAATAGATACACCCTGCCGTCAAAAGTTATCATGCTTCCCCACCTCCTTTCATAATTTACTAGTCAGGCTTGGCACAAAGGTGACAACTTAAGCTAGAAATCCGTCAAAACAAAGAATAGCTAACAGGCATCTCTAAAGCTGATGTAAAAAAATGGAGCATGTATCAATGAGAATGAAATGTATGCTATATAAATGCTTGTTCAGAAAATAGGTACATCTGTGTTTACTGAACTAAACACATCTTTCTGTGCAACCCTTTATTTGCCAGATATAGTGCAAGGTGCTTTGAATCCATAGGGGAAGACATTGTCCTTGCCTCAAGGACAAAATAGCAATAGCTAATGCTGCTGTGCTCTCCATGACCAGGCACTCTTCCAAAAGTTTTCATGTAGGAACTAAAATTAATTAATCTTCACAACAATATTATGCATTTTTATAGATGGGAAAACAGGTACAGAAAGCTCATTTTTATTTTATTTGGCCACACAATATTACATTAGTTTCAGGTTACAACATAGTGATTCAGCTTCTCTATACATTATGCTATGCTCACTACAAGTGTAGCTCCCATCTGTCACCATGCAACTCTCGACAATATCGTTGGCTCTATTCCCTATGCTGTGGCTTCTATTCTGGTGACTTATTCTTTCCATAACTGGAAGACTGCATCTCCTGCTTCCCTTTACTTATTTTGCCCATCCACCTCTCAGTTTCAACTCAGACAATCCAATTCTGGAGTCTCCACTTTACCTACTCCTGTATCCTCCTTCTTTTGAAACACACATGTTTCAAAACATATTGCAGTCTCAATATGGTAACACAAGTGTTACCAATACACAACAGAAGACTTCTGCCTGTGTTGCAGACAAAATGACTATGGAGGGGCACGCACCCAGGAAAGATTCCCTCAGAGGGTAATGCTTGAGCACAGCCTTGAAGGAGTTGGAAGAGTTTATTCACCGGGTGGGGCAGGAAAGAACAGTCATCTAAGCAAACAGAAGATTCTATCTGCAGTGATGTTGAACATTTTGCAAATCACAGTACTCCCTACAGTAACTGAACTTGACATTTCATCCATTTTAGAAAAAGTAATAAGCAGGATGTGTTTTTCTTTCATATTGTTGCTGTTTATTCCGTATGGAGCTGAATGATGAAGTATTCCAAAATATAAGAGTGACAATTAATATGTCTCTCATGAACTTTTACCATGAGGAATCCTCCAAAATCAAAGAACAAAATTATAACTAAGAAAAAAAATATTTCATTTGTCTATATATGCTTCTCTGTGTGTTATTTCTAGACAACATTCTTTAATAAACATTGGCTCCCTTCAGGCTGAGCCAAAGGGAGCAAGGTTGACAAAGCAGAGGGTGCTCCTCTCTCATAGTGAAAAGAAGTAAAATTATTTGGCTATTCCTGTTGCTCTTGTCCTGTCTCCTGAGTAACCACCTAGGAGTAACCATAACTGCAGCTCAATGCTATCACTTCTCCTTGGGAGCCCAACACCCCAGCTAACTCTTGCCTAAACTGAATCTCATATTAGTTCCCCACCAAGAACAGAATCTGATCAAGCAACATGCTGGATGCTTTACCTAGTTCTTTCTAGCATGTTCCTCTGAAGCTTTATCTGTTAAAGATCCACTAAAAGTAAACTCATGTAGTAATATCATCTGGCAGTATGGGATTTAACTTTTCTATCTGCACATGCTGCAGTTAGAACTGATATAATCCATTTCTAGAGCAATTTGATACCTATTGAACTTGAAAATTTATATACTTTATCCAGCTATTTCACTCTAGGTATGAAGCCTAAAGCAGCTTCCAGGAGCTTGTGCACAAAGATAAAATTCACAAAGAATTTTATCACATTCTGGTGATAAAATAATAAAAATGTACATCAATATAGGAGTGGATGAATAAAATGCAGTATGTTGTGTGCTAAAATAATATACAGTTTAAGTGGATAAAACTAATCTATATGTATAGATATGCATAGGTAACTTAGTTACTATATTTAACATAAAGTCTATTTTCAGTCTGAAGGCATTTATGAGAATTAAAAAGCAATGTTTTATTATATATGAATACATATGTACCATATAACTATACACATGTACCTTAAAATTACTTAGAATATAAGAAGGTAGAATATGAGGATGGACACCAAATTCAAAGTAGTGTTTTTCTAATTCTGCACTGACTAACCCAATGTTCTTCTTTCTTTGGAATACCTGTAAGCATTCTGAGTATAAATAATCAACAGAAGGGCACCTGGGTAGCTCAGCTGGTTAGGCATATGCCTTTGACTCAGGTCATGATCCTGGAGTCCCAAAATCGAGTTCCAAGTTGGGCTCCATGCTCAGCGGATAGTCTGCTTTTCCCTCTGACCCCCTCCCATTCTCTCTTGCTCTCAAATAAATAAATATATATTTTAAAAAAGAATTAGCAACAAAAGAATGTGTTTGTTTTGTTTGTTTATTTTGTGTGCTCCTTTATTTCCCTAGGTCTTGCCCTTTGCCATAACTTGATGATTGATTTTTGTAAATCAACTCTTTTCTGAATCATTTAGGATGGATGCTCCATGTTCTTCCTATCCAATGGATCCCCCTCACTCTACAACATTGAACCTTGTTTGTTTTATTTGGGATAACCCAGCTAATACAATAGCCTTAAAAAGCTCTGATTGGGGGGGCACCGGGGGGTCCAGTCAGTTAAGCATCTGCCTTCAGCTCAGGTCACAATCCCAGGGAACTGGGATCAAGTCCTGCATCTGTCTCTTTGCTCAGTACGGAGCCTGTTTTTCCTTCTGCCTGACCCTCCACCCTGCTAGTGCTCTCACTCTCTGTCGCTCTCTCTCTCTTTCTCTCTCTCTCTCTCTCTGTGACAAATAATTAAACAAAATCTTAAAAAGAGAGAGAGAGAGAAAGATTTGATTGAGCCATCATGGTTTAATTCTTGGTGATTAGCTCTATGGAATAAAAAAACTAGTGGAGTTGAATTATTTGTGGCTAAGAGTGAAGTGCAGAAAATAAATGAAGGAGAAAAGAGAACAAAAAGAAAAAAACTATCATTTAATGCTAAATAATTTTTTAAATGTCCTATTGGTAATCCACTTTAGGTCTCGAAAAGGTCAGGTGTCATTAGTGGTGATGTTCATAGTCTGTATTACGGAATGAATGGGTATTTATGAAGACCAGAGGACCAAACACATTTAAGCTTGAGCAGAGCTGCTTTGGGACATTTCAAAATACTTGCATAATTTTGATTTGTATTTCCCTGATGATGGGTGATGTTGAGTATTTTTTTTTATGTGTCTGTTAGTCATCTGTGTGTCTTCTTTAGAGAAATGTCTATCCATGTCTTCTGCCCATTTTTTTTTAAGATTTTACTTATCCATTTGACAGACAGAGATCACAAGTAGGCAGAGAGGCAGGCAGAGAGAGAGGAGGAAGCAGGCTCCCTGCAGAGCAAAGAACCCAATGTGGGGCTCAATCCCAGGATCCCAGGACCATGACCTGAGCCAAAAGCAGAGGCCTTAACCCACTGAGCTACCCAGGTGCCCCATCTTCTGCCCATTTCTTAACTGGACAAAACTATGATAAGCTATCACCCCCACACCAGTCAGAATGGCTAAAGTTAACAACACAGGAAACAACAGGTGTTGGCAAGGATGAAGAGAAAGGGGAACCCTCTTGCACTGTTGGTGGGAATGCAAACTGGTGCAGCCACTCTCGAAAATAGTATGGAGGTTCCTCAAAAAGGTAAAAAGAACTATCAGATGATTCAGCAATTGCACTACTAGGTATTTGCCCAAAGAAAACAAAAATACTGATTTGAAGGGACACAAGCACTCTGATGTTCATAGCATCACTATCAACAATAGTCAAATTATGCAAAGAGCCCAAATGTCCATCAACTGATAAATAAATGAAGAGGTGGTTTTGGGGCATCTGGATGTCTCAGTTCTTAAGCATCTGACTTTGGCACAGGTCATGATCTCAGGGTTCTGAGATACAGTCCTGCCTCAGGCTCCCTGTTCAGTGGGGAGTCTGCTTCTCCCTCTGCCTCTTCCCCTAGCTTGTGCTCTCTCTCTCACTTGCTCATTTTTTCAAGAATAAATAAGTAAAATGTTTAAGAAAAAATGAGACGTGGCATATACATACAATGGAATATTATTCAGCCATCAAAAAATGAAATCTTGCCATTTGCAATGACATGGATGGAGCTAGACAGTATTATGCTAAGTGAAATAAATCAGAGAAAGACAAATACCATGTAATTTCACTCATATGTGGAATTTAAGAAAGAAAACAGATGAACATAGGAAGAAAAAAGAGAGAGAAAGAGGCAAACCATAAAAGAGACTCTTAACTATGAGGACAAACTGAGGATTTGCTGGAGGGGTGGTGGAAAGGGAGATGGGTTAAATGGGTGATGGGCATTAAGGAGGGCACTTGTAATGAGCACTGGTTGTTGTATGTAGGTGATGAATCACTAAATTCTACTCTTGAACCAATTACACTATGTTAACTAACTAGAATTTAAATAAAGACTTGAAACTTTAAAAGTTTTAAGTTTTAAACTTAAAAAGAAGTATCTGCATAGATCTACCAACCATATATCTACCAATGTTGTTTCATGAGATAATAAATCACTGACTCAATCCGAATTCCAGAAAATAAATTCCACCAATTTCAATATTTAGTAGATTTCTCTGATGTGTCCCCAGAGTTAGACCTTCTGCAATTTCATTTAATTTCCAAAACAATTTCACAGAACGAGAAAGGCAGCGAGTACAATGACTGTACCCACCTTATCTGTGAGAAAACCAATGCTAAAAAGAGTTAAGTGACTTGGTAACATACACATATCTGATAGACAAACCTATGGATTAACTTTAGGGTCAATCATTTATCCAGTTTGCCATAATGAGCTTGTAGTAGAAGCAGTAGTGCAGTATTTAGAGTGGTAGCATTAACAACAACAGCTTCTGTGGTTTCAGCAGATTGGTTACCAATTTATCTGAAACATGACTATAAGGCAAACGTTACTAATTCTCTAGAACACCCTTCAGCTTTTTTGTGTCACATAGATAACAGTACAGTGGAAATCGAGCAATCCACCATGATTGTTTATTGGCAGCTTTACCCAGTCAGTATCACATAAATAAGGAATTCATTTTGATCATAGTATCAGGTAGTTTATTATTTGTGGCTGGAAAACAGAGAGCTGAAAGGGGTTTCAAAATGAAAATTGTGACATTTACTAAGGGAGCAATGATTTCAAAAAGATGCCAGGTGGTGGCTTTTTACTATTCAGACAGATGGAAGACCTATGGTGGAGTTATTTTTCTGTCCTGTGGAAAAAAACAAAACAAAATGAAACAAGATCAACTGAAGTAATTCATGCTTTTTTCTTTGCCTGTTTTGTGTTTTGTGTACAATTAAGTATTAAAAAATTATTTTTCCATTGGGTAAAATTCAGTACTGTGTGTATTGGTTTCTTTTTAAATCACTGCAATTGTCCAAGCCATTTCAAGTTTTTATAGCACATAATGTTCATTTAAAATGACCAAAAGATGGTGAGGATCCTAGGCAAATATAATTATAAAGGTTTATACCAATAATTTAATAAACTTTTGCTTTAGCAGAATTCTCTAAAATTGCCTTTTTTATACATACTACAGGCAACACAAAAGCTATAACAATGATATTAATTTCCCTAGGACATTCAACCTATTTGCCTAGGATTTTATTGTTGATCATGTTGCTAAATAATCAGTTGTAGGAGTCTTCGCATGGTAGCCCCCAAATTTACTATTTTAAGTGATTCATTGCAACCTATTTTGTTGGCTTTTCCCTATATACCCTGCAGTTATAGTCTGAGAAAAGATAGATAAATGAAAGTATTAGAGATTCATGGCTCACACATTTTAATTATTTGAATTGTAAGTTACAGCTGCTCATACAAATTGATAGAAATAGACAGTCTCAGTATGCTAAAGGGACTTCAAAAAAAGTGTCACGAAGAATTCAAAGGGTGTGCTTTCACTCATTTCACAATAGACAGGTCTTTTTTGACCTCTTACCTTCCAAAAATGAGTAACTACAGTATCTTCCTAAGTCTTAAGAGCTTGGAGAAGGGCCATGTAGGAAAGGTCCTGGCAGTAGTCTGACATGTGGTCATGAGCAGCCTGTGTGGGCCATGTACTGTCCTGGATCATCCGGAAGGGAATACAGGCAATACTGTGGCCAAATGTTCTTTTAAGGGGCTATCATCATCGTAGGCTATATTGAGACTTTCTTATTTATTTAAGAAGAAAGGTTTCTAGGAGTACTCAAAGATATTTCTCCTTCTACATTTCTTAACACTGATCTCACTTTTCTCCTCTGAGGTTCTAATGTCTAAATATGATCGTCTAAGATACCCGAAAGTTCTGTCTCTTGTTTCTCCTTGAGAAATGGCAAATACCTTTCTTTTCATAAGTGATCGCCATGCAGATTTGCTTCACTCAAGCACAAAAACTATAATTTAGATTGAAGCCTTTCTTCCAGATGGTGCGCTTCCCATCTCCCCATTTCCTATGTCTTTAACATTATCCACTAGGGAAAAGATTATTGGTTATAGCCTGATGGAATGGCCCTTATTATCACTCTAATATCAGTTTAAATTTAATTTTAAACATAGATATCAAATTTAAATTATTGAATCTTCAATTTAGGATTCCTTATTCTATCTTCAGCCACATTTTAAATATTCAAAATATCTTATATAAAATTTTAAATTATTTTCTAAAATGAACACAGAACTCTGCCTCATCTATACTTTATTCTTAATTAAATTCATATTTGGGAGAAAAATAAAAGAAACTGTATCTTACATTGTGTTTTATTTATCCTGTTTTATCTTACTGCTAAACTTACCTTGCTTTATCTAATCAGAAGCTAACATATTTCTTATTTAAGAAGAGTCACAATATATTCTAGAACAACATACTGATTACTAGTGAGGTTGTGATTAAGATTCAAAAACATTATTGCCTTGGGAGAAATTTCTGTCCTCTTTTTTAAAATGGAGAATTATCAGACAAGAGAGATGTTCTTTGAAAAAATACCCATCAAAGCTTTTCCAGCAGAACTGTTTCCCTGCTGTGTCTTTATTGATCGTTTCAAGCTTCACATCCATGTTGGATATATCAGAAGGCATTAATGAGAGAAAACATGCAGTCTAAAACTTACAGATTTTTAAGAAGACTTGAGCTAATCAATTCACCAAATAGAGAAGTGTTATATTTCCAAAATGGTTCTATATTAAATGAGACATTTTAGAAGCAGGATTAAGATATGCACACACAAAGAAATTTAATATATATTTTTAAATATATTTAATTTAAATATATTTAATTTCATTAATTAAAAATGGAAACATTTTTCATTTGGAATTCCATTCCAAATATTTCTACAAGAAAATATATGACATGAAATCTAAGGCTTAATAGAGAGAATATGTACAGAAATATTAGTATAGAGAATATAATTTAAATAGATTATAATGATCACTACCATGAAAAATAATATTTGACAATCAATACAAAATTTCGAGCTAGAAAGCAAAATAAAATGAAGGCATGTGTTTCTCCTTTCTGGACATTTGCATTTAGAATATCATTGAAAACTGTGTTCTTGATACCTAAGACTATGATGTAGAAAAAATAAACATTTAATATGTGGTATACCCATAAAGAACATTTTAGAAAGAAGTTAGGTAATCTTAACAGAAATTATCAATAAGAATTTTCAAACCCAAAAAACAGTTATAGCAACTACAGGGTGTGAACAGGAGGTTGAGAATCCAGGTTTTGCCTAATGGAAGGCTGCTGCAAGGAAACTAAGACATCAAAAGAGGACTTGGAAGAAACACTGTGGACTTCAAAGCATTCACTGACCTATAACAATGTGCAGACATTACAAAACCAAAAACCTAAGTACTCTCAACAAATCAGGTATAGTTGAAATATACTTCAACATAATACAGGCCATATATGACAAGCCTTCAACTAAGATCAGACTCAATGGTGAAAAGCTGAAAGCTTTTCTCCTAAGATCAGGAACAAGACAAGGATGCCTACTCTTATTACTTTTGTTCAACAGAGTACTAGAAGTCCCAGGCCAGAGTAATTAGGCAAGAAAAAGAAATAAAAGACATCCAAATCAGAAAGAAAAAAGCAAAGTCTTTGCAGAAAACAATACATAACATCTGGAAAATCCTAAAAACTCCACAAAAAATCTGTTAAAACTAACAAATGAATTCAGCAAAGTTGCAGGATACAAAACCGATATGCAAAATCAGCTGTGTTTCCATCTATTAACTATAAACTATTAAAAAGAGAAATTAAGAAAATGATCCCTTTTTTAACTGCA
>ML098695.1:8947-19471 GCA_003697995.1 Taxidea taxus jeffersonii | reverse complement strand
ACACACACACACACATACACATATACCACATCTTATTTATCCACTCATCAGTTGATGGACACTTGGGTTTTTCCATTATTTGGCTACTGTAGATTAAGCTTTTATAAACTCTGGGGTTCATGTATCCCTTTGTATTGAAGTATTTTTGCATTCTTTGGGTAAATACTTCATAATACAATTGCTGGATCATAGGATATTTCTCTTTAACTTTTTGAGGACATTCCATACTGTCTTCCAGAGTAGCTGTACCAGTTTGCATTCCTACCAGCAGTGCCAGAGGGTTCCCCTTTCTCCACATCCTCACCAACAACTATTGTTTCTTGTGTTGTTGATTGTAGCCATTCTGACATGTGAGGTGATATTTCATTGTAGTTTTGATTTGTATTTCCCAATGATCAGTGATGCTGAGCACATTTTTATGTGTCTGTTGGCCCTCTGTATGTATTCATTGGAAAAAAAATCTCTATTCATGTCTTCTGTCAATTTTTAATTGGTTATTTATTTTTGGGGTGTTGAGTTTTATAAGTTCTTTATATTTTTTGGATACTAATCCTGATTCAGATATGACATTTGTAAATATTTTCTCCCATTCCATAGGCTGCCTTTAAGGTCTTTTTTTATTGTTATCTTTGCTGCTCAGAAGCTTTTTATTTAATGTAGTCCCCATAGTTTATTTTTGATTTTGTTTCTCTTGCCTCAGGAGACCTATCTAGAAAGAAGTTGCTACGGCGAATGTCAAAGAGGTTACTGCTTATATTCTCCCCAAGGATTTTGATGATTTGGTGTCTCACATTTAGGTCTTTAATCCATTTTTAATTTATTTTGGATATGGTGTGAGAAAATGTTCCAGTTTCATTCTTTTGCATGTTGCTACCCAGTTTTCCCAACACTATTTGTTGAAGACACTTGTCTTTTTCCTATTGGATATTCTTTTCTGCTTTGTTGAAGATTAACTGATCATATAGAATTCATCTCTGGGTTTTCTGTTGTGTTCTCCTGATCTCTGTGTCTATTTTTGTGCCAGTACCATACTGTTTTGATCACTACAGCTTTGTAATATAACTTGAAGTCCAGAATTGTGATGTCTCCAGCTTTGCTTTTCTTCTTCAAGGTCGCTTTGGTTATTTGGGATCTTTTGTGATTCCATACAAATTTTAGGATTGTTTGTTCTAGTTTTGTGAAAAATGCTATTGGTATTTTGATAGGGATTGCATTAAATGTGTAGACTGTTTTGGGTAGTAGAGGTATTTTAATAGTATTTGTTCTTCTAATCTATGAGCATGGAATGTCTTTGTGTCATCTTCAGTTTTTTTTCATCAGGGTTTTACAGTTTTCAGAGTACAGGTCTTTCACCTCTTTGGTTAGGTTTATTCCTAGATATCTTCTTCCTTTTGGTGTAATTGTAAATAGGGTTGATTGCCTAATTTCTCTTTCTGCTGCATCATGACCGATGTATAGACATGCAACAGATTTCTGTACATTGATTTTGTGTCCTGCAACTTTACTGACTTCATGTATCAGTTCTAGTAGTTTTTTGGTGGAGTCTTTGGGCTTTCTGTATAAAGTATCATGTTGTCTGCAAATAGCAGAAGTTTTACTTCTTCCTTGCTAATTCCAGTGCCTTGTGTTTCCTTTTGTTTTCTGATTGCTATGGCTAGGACTTCCAATACTATGTTAAATAATAATGGTGAGTGGGCATCACTGTCTTGTTCCTGACCTTAGGGGAAAAGCTCTGTATTTGCCCACTGAGGATGATATAGAGCTGTTGGTTTTTCAAAATATGGCTTTTATTATGTTGATTCCCTTTAAACCCACTCTTTTGAGGATTTTTATCCTATATGGATGTTGTCCTTTGTCAATTTTTTTTCTGCATTTACTGAAAGGATCATATGGTTCTTATCCTTTCTTTTATTAATGTGGTGTATCACACTGATTTGCAAATATTGAACCACCCTTGTTAACTCAGGAATAGATCCCACTTGATCTCGTGACTGATTTTTTTAAATGTATTTTTGGATTTGGTTTGTTAGTATTTTACTGAAAATTTTTGCATCCCTGTTCATCAGGAATATTGGCCTGTGATGCTCTTTTTTAGGGATGCCTTATCTGGTTTTGGTGTCAGGGTAATGCTGCCCTCATAAAATGAATTTAGAAGTTTTTCTTACATTTCTATTTTTGGGGATAGTTTGCTACATATTAAGTTTCTATCTATCTATTAACTGTCTATCAGATTAATAGATTTTAACTCTTCTTTAAATGATTGGTAGATGCACCTGTGAAGCCATCTGGCCCTGGACTTTTGTTAGTTGGGAGTTTTTGATTGCCAACTCAGTTTCTTTGCTGTTTGTCTGTTCAAGTTTCCTATTGCTTCCTGTTTCAGTTTTGGCACGTTATATGTTTCTAAGATTTATCCATTTCTTCCAAGTTGTCCAATTTGTTGGCATATAGTTTTTCATAGTATTCTCTATAATTGTTTGTATTTGTGGTGCTGGTTGTTATTTCTCTTCTCTCATTTGTGATTCTATTTATGTGGGTCCTTTATCTTTTTGTTTTGGTAAGTCAGACTAGAAGTTTATCAATGTTACTGATTTTTTCTTCCTTTTTAAAAATATTTATTTATTTATTTATTTATTTATGAGACAGTGCTAGTTGGGTTGAAGGGTAGAAAGAGAGGGAGAGGCAGAACTCCTGCGGAGCACAGAGCCCAATGACATGGAGCTCAATCCCAGGAGCTGAGGATCATGACCTAAGCCAAAGACAGATGCTTAATGGACTGAGCCACCAGGGTGCCCCTTTATTGATTTTTTCAAAAGAACCAGCTCATGGTTTCACTGATCTATTCTATTGTTGTTGTTTTAATTTCTAAATTATTTATTTCTGCTCTAATCTTTTATTATATCCTTCCATCTGCTGGTTTTAAGCTTTGTTTGTCATTCTTTTTCCAGCTTCCTTAAGGGTAAGGTTAGGTTGTATATTTGAGATTCTTTTTGCTTTTTGAGGTAGGTCTGTATTGCTATAAACTTTCCCCTTAGGACCACTTTTGTTGCATCCTAAAGGTTTTGGATAGTTGTATTTTCATATTTATTTGTTTCCATGTATTTATTTTTTAATGTCTTCTTTGATTTCCTGGTTAACCCAGTCATTGTTTAGTAGCAAAAATTTTATTTTTAAAAATTTTTTTTATTTTTTGTTTATCAGCTAGAGAGAGCACAGGAGCGAGCACAGGCAGAGAGAGAGGCAGGCAGAGGCAGAGGGAGAAGCAGGCTCACTGCTGAGCAAGGAGCCCAATGCAGGACTCGATCCCAGGACGCTGGGATCATGACCTGAGCAGAAGGCAGCCGCTTAACCAACTGAGCCACCCAGGCATCCCAAAAATTTTATTTTTAAATATTCCTGTAGCATATCCCCTAGGACTTAAAAGTCAACAAATATTTGTAGAACAATTGAATGGATATCTCACCCTTCCTTAATATGCTATTTTGAACCTATCATCCATAAATTGTTGAACTTTTGAAAACAATTATATTTAGTGTTTCACTTTGTACTGATTCCAGGAAAGAACTAAGTATTCAATTTCCATATGATGTCTCTGTTGATTATGAGATTAAATGCATAAGCCTGAATTCACTCTAAAAGTAATCTTTCTGTTGTTATTAAAACATATAACATGGGGCACCTAGGTTGCTCAGTCATTTAAGTGTCTGCCTTCAGCATGATCACAGGGTCCAGCATGATACCAGGTCTCTGACCAGGGAGCCTGCTTCTCCCTCTCCCTCTGCCATTCCCCCTGCTTATGCTTTCTCTCTTTCTGTGACAAATAAATAAATAAAATCCTTAAAAAAATAAAACCTATAACATATCTTCTTACCTCCTTAGCTGTGAAATTTAAATCTTATCTCAAAATTTGACAGCCATTTCAACATTAAATAAGAATTTCCAATTTCATTATTATTCTAGGATTTCTCTTCCTCTAATTCTGTTATAACTTTGTGGAAGTGTATGTTCCTAGGGATCCATGTAAGAAGAGGTCATTTTTTGCTTGAGGTACATAGCACACTACATATAACTGTAATTATTGTTCTAGTGACATAAAATTACAATGTATGTGTGATATAAAGTTTTTAAAGTACAATGTGATATAAAGCCTATCAATGCCCCTTTCCTGGAAGGTTGGAGACCATTATTCAAATAGGAGTATCATTTTCCTTAAAGGCATTCAACTACACTTTTCCACCATGAAACACGTGTAACCCTCAGATACAAAGCCTCAGAAGACCTGACCGTAAACCTGGCAGTTCACTTTAAAGTATATTTTTAATTATTTTTAATTAGAGAATGAAGAATAAAATTTCAGTCCAGTCTTCTAAATCAGTCTTTCTGAAAATGTTATCTGAAGACTACCTGAAAAATCATCTGGGGGATTTGTTTAAAATGCACATTTATAGAAAAAAATTCAAATTTATGAGGCATGTATAAAAATTATAGTAGCATGGGCTACCAATGACCAATGTTTTGTAATATTAACAGAGAGGACAAACTTTGAAGAGTGTTGATCTAATATGAAACTACTCTTTATTTATTTATTTTTTTAAATATTTTATTTATTTATTTGACAGAGAGAGAGCAAGCAAGCACAGGCAGACAGAGTGGCAGGCAGAGGCAGAGGAAGAAGCAGGCTCCCTGCCAAGCAAGGAGCCCGATGTGGGACTTGATCCTAGGACACTGGGATCATGACCCGAGCTGAAGGCAGCCGCTTAACCAAATGAGCCACCCAGGCGTCCCTGAAACTACTCTTTAAATGTAACTCTGTAGTGTATAGTAAGATTTATCTTTGAAATACTTTTATTTATAATAATTTATTATAATTATTTTTTATAAAGTTCATATAATCACCTTATGTGAACAATATAACAAAATGCCCTGTGATGTATAAAAGTTAAAAACAAAAGGGGGAGGAGTCAAGATGGCGGAGAAGTAGGAGGCTGAGACGACATCAGCCAGCAGGAGATCAGCTAGATAGCCTATCAAACCATTCCGAACACCTACAAATCCAACAGGAGATCGAAGAGAAGAAAAACAACAAAGAAACAGAAAATCGACCACTTTCTAAAAGGTAGGACCAGCGGAGAAGTGAATCCAACGAGTCGGGAAGATAGACCCCAGGGGGAGGGGCCGGCTCCCGGCAAGCGGCGGAGCACAAAATCAGGACTTTTAAAAGTCTGCTCCACGGAGGGACATCACTCCAGAGGCTAAACTGGGGTGAAGACCTCACGGGGACAACGTGGACTCAGGTCCCACGGGGTCACAGAAGGATCGGGGGTGTCTGAGTGTCGCAGAGCTCACAGGTATTAGAGCGGGGAAGTTGGCTGCGGAGACAGAGCCGAGATTTCCTAGTGGTCTGTGACACGGACCGGTGCTCTGTGGCACTGGCCGGTGCTCTGTGCGAGGGGTCCCCACAAGATCCGGGGAGACTCCGACCCGGGAGAGCTCAGGGATCTACGGGCTCCGGAGACTCCAGGTGGGACTCTGCCAGAGACAGAGACGCTTGGTCACAGGCTGGGTGAGCTCCGAGCACTCCCAGAAGCCAGTGAGACGGGACTGCTTACGGACGATTTTCTCTGAGCGCGGTCTGCGGGTGCGCGCGGTCTGCGGGTGCGCGCAGTGTCGGGGGGCCCGCTGTGTCGGCGGACGCGTGGTGTCGGCGGGCCCGCGGTGTCTGCGGGCGCATGGTGTCTGTGAGCGGGCGCGCGCGCGCAGTCTCCGGCGCAAACGTGGGCTAGGGAGACTGGAGGGATTAAACGCTTTTCTCTGAAGGCGCACTGAAGACTGGGGCCCCTAGCTCTCGGCTCCTCTGAACCGGAGATTGGGAGGCCGCCATTGTCATTCCCGTCCTCCAGAATTCTACAGAAAGCGCATTCAGGGAACAAAAGCTCCTGAAAGCAAACCTAAGAGGATTACTTAGCCCGGCCCCTGGTAAGGGCGGTGCAACTCCGCCTGGGGCAAAGACACCTGAGAATCACTACAACAGGCCCCTCCCCCAGAAGATCAAAGAAATCCAGCCAAGACCAAGTTCACTTAACAAGGAGAAAGGCGGATTCTTATCTGGACAAAATGACAAGGCTGAAAAACTCACCACAAAAAAAAGAGCAGGAGACAGGACCGAAGGCTAGGGACCTAATCAATACAGACATTGGTAATATGTCAGATCTGGAATTCAGGATGACGATTCTCAAGGTTCTAGCCGGGCTCAAAAAAGGCATGGAAGATATTAGAGAAACCCTGTCAGGAGAAATAAAAACCCTTTCTGGAGAAATAAAAGAAATAAAGTCTAATCAAGTTGAAATAAAAAAAGCTATTAATGAGGTGCAATAAAAAATGGAGGCTCTTGCTGCTAGGATAAATGAGGCAGAAGATAGAATTAGTGATATAGAAGACCAAATGACAGAGAATAAAGAAGCTGACCAAAAGAGAGACAAACAACTACTGGACCACGAGGGGAGAATTCGAGAGATAAGTGATGCCATAAGACGAAACAACATTAGAATAATTGGGATTCCAGAAGAAGAAGAAAGAGAAATAGGAACAGAAGGTATACTGGAGAGGATTATTGTAGAGAATTTCCCTAATATAGCAAGGGGAACAAGCATAAATATCCAGGAGGTGCACAGAACACCCCTCAAAATCAATAGGAATCGACCCACAACCTGCCATCTAATAGTAAAATTTACAAGTCTTAGCGACAAAGAGAAAATCCTGAAAGCAGCACGGGACAAGAAGTCTGTCACATACAATGGTAAAAATATTAGATTGGCAGCAGACTTATCCACAGAGACCTGGCAGGCCAGAAAGAACTGGCATGATATATTCAGAGCACTAAACGAGAAAAACATGCAGCCAAGAATACTTTATCCAGCTAGGTTATCATTGAAAATAGAAGGAGAGATAAAAAGCTTCCAGGACAAACAAAAACTGAAAGAGTTTGTAAACACCAAACCAGCTCTACAGGAAATATTGAAAGGGGTCCTCTAAGCAAAGAGAGACCCTAAAAGTATTACCAGAAAGGAACAGAGACATTATACAGTAACAATCACCATACAGGCAATACAATGGCACTAAATTCATATCTCTCAATAGTTACCCTGAATGTAAATGGGCTAAATGCCCCAATCAAAAGACACAGGGTTTCAGAATGGATAAAAAAACAAAACCCATCCATATGCTGCCTACAAGAAACTCATCTTAGACCTGAAGACACCTCCAGATTGAAAGTGAGGGGGTGGAAAACAATTTACCATGCTAATGGACATCAGAAGAAAGCTGGGGTGGCAATCCTTATATCAGATCAATTAGATTTTAAGCCAAAGACTATAATAAGAGATGAGGAAGGACACTTCATCATACTCAAAGGGTCTGTCCAACAAGAAGATCTAACAATTTTAAATATGTATGCCCCTAACATGGGAGCAGCCAACTATATAAACCAATTAATAACAAAATCAAAGAAACACATTGACAAGAATACAATAATAGTTGGAGACTTTAACACTGAAATGGACAGATCATCCAAGCAAAAGATCAACAAGGAAATAAAGGTCTTAAATGACACACTGGACGAGATGGACATCACAGATATATTCAGAACATTCTACCCCAAAGCAACAGAATACACGTTCTTCTCTAGTGCCCATGGAACATTCTCCAGAATAGATCACATCCTGGGTCATAAATCAGGTCTCAACAGGTATCAAAAGATTGGGATCATTCCCTGCATATTTTCAGACCACAGTGCTCTGAAGCTAGAACTCAATCACAAGAGGAAATTTGGAAAGAGCACAAATACATGGAGACTCAACAGCATCCTTCTAAAAAATGAATGGGTCAACCAGGAAATTAAAGAAGAATTGAAAAAAACCATGGAAACAAATGATAATGAAAACACAACGGTTCAAAATCTGTGGGACACAGCAAAGGCAGTCCTGAGAGGAAAATATATAGCGATACAAGCCTATCTCAAGAAACAGGAAAGGTCTCAAATACACAACCTAACCCTACACCTTAAGGAACTCGAGAGATAACAACAAAGAAAGCCTAAACCCAGCAGGAGAAGAGAAATAATAAAGATCAAAGCAGAAATCAATGAAATAGAAACCAAAAAAACAATAGAACAAATCAATGAAACTAGGAGCTGGTTCTTTGAAAGAATTAATAAGATTGATAAACCCCTGGCCAGACTTATCCAAAAGAAAAGAGAAAGGACCCAAATAAATAAAATCATGAACGAAAGAGGAGAGATCACAACCAACACCAAAGAAATACAAACAATCATAAGAACATATTATGAGCAACTCTATGCCAACAAATTCGACAATCTGGAAGAAATGGATGCTTTCCTAGAGACATATAAACTGCCAAAACTGAACCAGGAAGAAATAGAAAACCTGAATAGGCCCATAACCAGTAAGGAGATTGAAACAGTCATCCAAAATCTCCAAACAAACAAAAGCCCAGGGCCAGATGGCTTCCCAGGGGAATTCTACCAAACATTTAAAGAAGAATTAATTCCTATTCTCCTGAAACTGTTCCAAAAAATAGAAATGGAAGGAAAACTTCCAAACTCATTTTATGAGGCCAGCATCACCTTGATCCCCAAACCAGACAAGGATCCCATCAAAAAAGAGAATTACAGACCAATATCCTTGGTGAACATAGATGCGAAAATTCTCACCAAAATACTAGCCAATAGGATCCAACAGTACATTAAAAGGATTATTCACCACGACCAAGTGGGATTTATTCCAGGGCAGCAGGGTTGGTTCAACATCCGCAAATCAATCAATGTGATACAGTACATTAACAAAAGAAAGAACAAGAAACATATGATACTCTCAATAGATGCTGAAAAAGCATTTGATAAAGTGCAACATCCCTTCCTAATCAAAACTCTTCAAAGTGTAGGGATAGAAGGCACATACCTCAATATTATCAAAGCCATCTATGAAAAACCCACGGCAAGTATCATTCTCAATGGAGAAAAACTGAGAGTTCCGTTAAGGTCAGGAACACGGCAGGGATGTCCACTATCACCACTGCTATTCAACATAGTACTAGAAGTCCTAGCCTCAGCAATCAGACAACAAAAAGAAATTAAAGGCATCCAAATCGGCAAAGAAGAAGTCAAACTATCGCTCTTTGCAGATGATATGATACTATATGTGGAAAACCCAAAAGGCTCCACTCCAAAACTGCTAGAGCTTGTACAGGAATTCAGTAAAGTGTCAGGATATAAAATCAATGCACAGAAATCAGTTGCATTTCTTTACACTAACAACAAGACAGAAGAAAGAGAAATTAAGGAGTCAATCCCATTTACAATTACACCCAAAACCATAAGATACCTAGGAATAAACCTCACCAAAGAGGCAAAGAATCTATACTCAGAGAACTATAAAGTACTCATGAAAGAAATTGAGGAAGACACAAAGAAATGGAAAAATGTTCCATGCTCATGGATTGGAAGAATAAATATTGTGAAAATGTCTATGCTACCTAAAGCTATCTACACATTTAATGCAATGCCTATCAAAATTCCATCCAATTTTTTCAAAGAAATGGAACAAATAATCCTAAAATTTAAATGGAACCAGAAAAGACCTCGAATAGCCAAAGGAATATTGAAAAAGAAAACCAAAGTTGGTGGCATCACAATTCCAGACTTCAAGCTCTACTACAAAGCTGTCATCATTAAGACAGTATGGTACTGGCACAAAAACAGACACATAGATCAATGGAACAGAATAGAGAGCCCAGAAATAGACCCTCAACTCTATGGTCAACTAATCTTCGGCAAAGCAGGAAAGAACATCCAATGGAAAAAAGATAGCCTCTTCAACAAATGCTGTTAGGAAAATTGGACAGCCACATGCAGAATAATGAAATTGGACCATTTCCTTACACCACACACGAAAATAGACTCAAAATGGATGAAGGATCTCAACGTGAGAAAGGAATCCATCAAAATCCTTGAGGAGAACACAGGCAGCAACCTCTTCGACCTCAGCCGCAGCAGCAGCAACTTCTTCCTAGGAACAACGCCAAAGGCAAGGGAAGCAAGGGAAAAAATGAACTATTGGGACTTCATCAAGATCAAAAGCTTTTGCACAGCAAAGGAAACAGTCAACAAAACCAAAAGACAACTGACAGAATGGGAGAAGATATTTGCAAATGACATATCAGATAAAGGGCTAGTATCTAAAATCTACAAAGAGATTAGCAAACTCAACACCCAAAGAACAAATAATCCAATCAAGAAATGGGCAGAGGACATGAACAGACATTTCTGCAAAGAAGACATCCAGATGGCCAACAGACACATGAAAAAGTGCTCCATATCACTGGGCATCAGGGAAATACAAATCAAAACCACAATGAGATACCACCTCACACCAGTCAGAATGGCTAAAATGAACAAGTCAGGAAATGACAGATGCTGGCGAGGATGTGGAGAAAGGGGAACCCTCCTACACT
>RCUC01116107.1:0-12650 GCA_003697995.1 Taxidea taxus jeffersonii | reverse complement strand
TGGGTTTTGTTACTGCTGCCACAGTCAGGTTCATGGCAGGAGTAAGATATGATAGACACTGACCCAAAGGAGACAGAAGCAATATATGATGTGGACAAAGTCTCACTAGTAGCCTACTGCATCACTATGCTGCAGCACAACACAATCATTAAGATTAATCATCATTTATTATGCCTGTTAGGTATTCTAATATACTTTAAATATATTATCCTATACAATCTTGCCTTATAGTGTAGGCACTATCATTAGTTCTACTATGTATTCAATGAAAACACAGAATGTTTAAACAATCTAAAATGTCACACTAAGTAAGTCAGTAGCCCCAAGATTAGAACCCAGAAAGACTGACTCCAAACACTCTTTTTAGCCACTACACTAAAAAAAAAAAAAAAAAAAAAAAAATCCCTATTGATTATTTAAATTGGTCAAGGAAAAATATTATTAAAGCCATAGACTTATATGAAAAACTCAGGGGCACCTGGGTGGCTCAGTCAGTTAAGTGTTGAACTCTTCATTTCAGCTCAGGTCATGATCTCAGGGTCATGAGATTGGCCATTGTGTGGGGCGCCACACTTGTGAAGTCTGCTTAAGATTCCCTCCTCTGCCCCTCACCTCCACTCTCTCTGTCTCTCCAAAAAAAAAAAAAAAAAGTCAAATAAATAAATAAATAAATAAATAAATAAATAAATGTAAAACACAACACTAAAACTTGTAGACGATAACATACCAGAAAATCTAGGTAACCTTGGATTTATTTGGCAATGGCTTTTTCAATATAACACAAAAAGCAAAATCTAAGAAAGACAGAATTCATAACTTATCAATTAAGTTTTAACTTCATTGAAATTAAACATTTCTGCAAAAGGCCCTCTTGAGAGAATGAAAACACAGGCCACACACTGGGGGAAAATCTTAGCAACGTTCACATCTGATAAAGCATAACACATAGAGTATTGCTAAAATTCCACAATAAGAAAATAAACAACTCAGTTAAGAGATAGACAAAAGATCCTAACAAACACTTCAATATCTAAAACACCTACAGCACAAATACTGATGAGGATGTGGAGCAACAGAAACCTCACTCATTGTTGGTGGGAATGCAAGAAGGTACAGACTTGTTGGAAATAGTTTGGCAAAATCTTGCAAAGTTAAACATACTCTTTCCATGCAATCCGGCAACTGCACACATTGGTATTTACCCACATGAGCTGCTAATGAGCTGATAACTTATGTTCACACAAAACCCTGCACACAGATATTAACAGAAGCTTTATTTCTAATTGCCAAAACGTGGAAGTAACTGTGATATCTTTCAATAAGTGAACAGACAAAAAAAAAAAAAAAAAGCAAAACCAAAAACAAAACACAAAACTTTGGTACATTTATACAACAGAATATTAACAGCAATAAAAAGACACAAGCTATCGAGCCACAAAAAGACATAAAGAACCTTAAATGTGTATTGCTAAGTGAAAGAAGCCAATCTGAAAAGGCTATAAACTATATGATTCCAACTACATGGCATTCTGAAAGGGCAAAACTATGGAGATGATATAAAGATCAGTGGTCGGGCGCCTGGGTGGCTCAGTGGGTTAAGCCTCTGCCTTTGGCTCAGGTCATGATCTCAGGGTCCTGGAATTGAGCCCCACGTCAGGCTCTCTGCTCAGCAGGAGCCTGCTTCCTCCTCGCTCTTTGCCTGCCTCTCTGCCTACTTGTGATCTCTGCCTGTCAAATAAATAAATAAAATCTTAAAAAAATAAAATAAAATAAAGATCAATGGTCGCCTGGGGCTGGGGGGAGTGGGTAGAAACACACCTTCCCCCACCCAGACACTTACACCCCAATGTTGCTATTTTTGTAACAACTGGAAAAAGCAAATTGAATTTTTAGAAAAATGAAACTGTTCTTCTGTGTGACACTAGAATGATAGGTACATGACACTTATATTTAGCAAATCCCATACAGTTATAGAACACAAAGAGTAAACCCTAATGTAACCTATGGCCTTCAGATGATAATAATAATAATAATTAATAATAATAGTAATGTATCAGTATTGGTTTAACTACGGCATATGTACAGCACCAGTGCAAGATGTTAATAATAAAGGGGGAGAGGTATAATATGGAAACTCTCTGTAGTTTCCTGTAAACTTGAAGCTGTTCTTCTTTTTTTTTTTTTTAAGATTTTATTTATTTATTTGTTAGAAAGAGAGAGCGAGCGAGCACAGGCAGGCAGAGAGGCAGGCAGAGGCAGAGGGAGAAGCAGGCTCCCTGCCAAGCAAGGAGCCCGATGTGGGGACTCGATCCCAGGACGCTGGGATCATGACCTGAGCCGAAGGCAGCCGCTTAACCAACTGAGCCACCCAGGCGTCCCACTTGAAGCTGTTCTAAAAACTAAAGTATGTTATTAAAAATAAAAGGAAGAACTTATTTGGCACTTCCATTTGTTAGTGCACTGTAGGCTTGGAGATCAACATGGTAATATAAAAGCACTACATTCTAAAAATAAGTCTACAATTTTCCGGCAGGAAAAGTTTACAGGAAGTTACATGCAAATGTCTCTGATACACATTCATAGCTATGAAATGGAAATAATGACTTTCGTGCCTAATTAACTGACTTTTGTGAGAACCAAATATCTATCTATGAGAATCTACTTTGAAAACTGTTACAATAAATGTATATCATTATTTTAAGGCATGCATGTTTAAATATATTATTTATCTAAGTGCATAATATATTTTGTATTATTTACATAATTTATCTATTGCTAAGACTACAAAAGGGGGCAGGCACTTGATCATTGCCTTTAAATTTGACCTCATTTATATGGTGGGAATTGAAGAAAGGCTTTTTTTTTAGAAACTAGTAACATTCTTCAGTTTAAAAGTCTGTTCAGAAAAAGCAGTTCAAAAGCTGAGCATTTTTCAGCCAACATAGACATTCACAGACAAAGGAATTATTTTCCTTTTATCCCATGACATGTGGAAGGGATAACTTTTGAACAGAAAAGTCATTGTCAAACTAAATAGCTTGAATGTCATTAATGAATTTAATAAACTTTGTGTTGCATATTCTTCTGCCGTAGCAGGTGGTATTGGCATCAGATAGGAGCTGTTAACAGGGGTCTGCACGAAGCCATCAAGATGGAGCCGAAGGCAGGACAGGATGGATCACTGTACCAATCAGGGCCAAGTGCAGTGTAGCTCTTGAATGGCTTGAAAGAACAGAGTAGGAAGACGGTCAGAAATGTGAGATAAGATGAGTTTAACAAAAGACCGAACATTTCCATCATTAACTTTTGGCCTCAGACTAAAGCCTTGCATACGAACAGCCTGATTTTCTCTAGCAATTCCATCTCCTGATAGCACCATGGATTATAAGAGGTTAAGACCTAAAAGCAACTCACTCATTCACTCCTTCCTTCCTCCCTTCCTCTCTCTCTTTCTTTTCTTTCTCTCTCTCTTTCTTTCTTCCTTTCTTCCTTTCTTTCTCTTTCTTCTTTCTTTTTCTTTCTTTATTATTCTTTCTTCCATTCTTCCTTTTTTTCCCAAGTAATTCATTAATTGAGTCTAATTTGTGACAGGTCTGCTAAGTGCTGAGTTTTAAATTGTTACAAAGGCAAATAAATACTGAGTAGTAAGTGATAAAGATACACAGAGAGGCAGAGCAATTATGAGAGTACATGAGAAAGACTTAATCTAGAGAGCAACTGAGTCTCAAAGGACAGAATGAATTATGTATCAGTGTGGAGGAGGTTTTTTGTTTTTTTTTTTTAAAGAAAGGAGAAAAAACACTTCAAGCCGGGAAACAAATATGTGCAAAAACATTGAAATAAAGTTAATTAGATGTCATGTATTTCCAGTATGGCTAGAGCATGTGTATAAAGTAGTGGGAGATAAAGGTTAGAGAAATGGGTCAAGATTAACAATAAAGTACCTCTTAAGAGGAAGAAAAGGATGTCAAATCCGATTACAATGATTTCATCAAGGTTGTAGAGAGAGTCAAAACACTGTGGAAGTTCAAAGGGGATGATAATAATAGTGATGGGTCAAGGACTTACTCAATGCAAGGCACTACATGTAGTATAATATACATAATACCTAATTTAACTCACAATAACCATAAACAATAACAACCTTATCATCCCTTTTAGAGAACATAAGAAATTTAAGTATCAGATTTCTTAAGTTTCCTACAGTTAGACTATTAGTGGATTCAAACTCAGGCCTTCCTAACTTCTAAGCCATAGCCATTAACCACTACATAAGCAAGCTCTGAAAATTTATAGCTATATTCATTTTCAACTGAATACAAAATCTACATATTTATATTCATTTCTAAGTGATTGATAAATGTGTAAATATCCAACAATTGAAAGTTTAAGAAAAACTAAAGTGAAAACTTAAACATTTATAAAGCCTAGGATCACTGAGATTATAAATCAGCACAACTGACTTTAAAATAATTTGAACATCTATAAAGCATAGGTATGAATTATTTAATGTATTGTAAGGATTTGTATGTAAGGATTTCTTGTGTCCTTTGACTATTTTGTGGATTCTTTGATGACATTACAGATCCTCTATCTGTATTTCCTGTGAATCCCCTTCCATATTAGAAATAAATTTATCATTTCTCAATCACTATAGACAATTTTTCTTCATACTTTCTACACTCCTGGATCCCACCTTTTTGCACCTTCATCCCTATTAAGATTTTTCTAACCTTCACTAAACTGCCTGTTTCTGTTCTCATCATTAGTCAGAGATCCACAAGGCAATGAGGCAGCCAAAATGACACATACGATGAAAAAAGCATGTTTTTTTCTTCTTTGGGTCTTGCTCTCTCTTGCTTTGAAACCCACCTATGGAACACCAATTTGTTTATTCTCAAAACGCATGTTGCTTCTATCATTGTAAAATATGTAATATACATTTAAATATATAACATTATGTACATATATCACATAAAAATGCTATATATTATCATAAAGTATATAGGATTTACCCTAGCAATTGGTGCTAATTATTTCCCCACTATTAATCACAAGTGCAGTACATACATATACAAACACTCACACACATTTACAACATTTTTTTTTGGTTGTTTTGTTTTTGTTTTGTTTTGTTTTTTGTTTTTTATTTAAGCTTTTTTTAAATTTAAACATATAATGTAACCCCACCACCCTCTCCCAACCCCTCTCCCCCCCCCCCCCCTCAGTTTGTTTTATGACATTAAGAGTCTCTTTTGGTTTGTCTCCCTCCTGATCCCATCTTGTTTCATTTTTTCTTTTCCTACCACCTTAACCCCCACCCCCGTTGCTTCTCCACTTCCTCATATCAGGGAGATCATGTGATAGTTGTCTTTCTCCAGTTGACTTCTCAAAAAATTGAAAATAAAGTTACCTTATGACCCAGCAATTGCACTAGTGGGTATTTACCTTAAACATTTTTTATTATAATATTCCATTGTGTGAATATATGCCACTAAGTTTTTTAAGAAGGTCTTTACTGACAGATGCTCAGATTGAATACAAGTTTTCTCTGCTATAAACAATACTTCAATGAGTATAATTGTACATATATGTCTGTGGACTTGCATGATTATCTTAGGGCTGCTGTAAGAAAGTATTCTAGGCTGGGTGGATTATCACCAGCATAAATTTCTTTCTCACAGTTCTGGAACCTGGAGGTCTGAGATCAGGGTACAGGCATGTCAGGTTCTTGTGAGATTTCTCCTCCAGGTTGTAGACTGCTGATTTCTCCTTGTAGCCTCACATGGCAGAGAGAGATTAAGGAAGTTCTCTGGGATCTCGTAGATGCCCTTCAATGGACGAATGGATAAGGAAGATGTGGTCCATATATACTATGGAGTATTATGCCTCCATCAGAAAGGATGAATACCCAACTTTTGTATCAACATGGATGGGACTGGAAGAGATTATGCTGAGTGAAATAAGTCAAGCAGAGAGAGTCAATTATCATATGGTTTCACTTATTTGTGGAGCATAACAAATAACACAGAGGACGTGGGGAAATGGAGAGGAGAAGGGAGTTGAGGGAAGTTGGAAGGGGAGTTGAACCATGAGAGACTATGGGCTCTGAAAACATTCTGAGGGTTTTGAAGGGGTGGGGGGTGGGAGGTTGGGGGAGCCAGGTGGTGGGTTTTATGGAGGGCACATATTGCATGGAGCACTGGGTGTGGTGCATAAACAATGAATTCTGTTATACTGAAAAGAAATTAAATAAATTTTTTAAAATTAAGAAAAAAAAAAGAAAGGGCACTAATCCTATTCATGAGGACTCTACCTTCACAATCTGATTACCTACCAAAACCCTATTTAGGAGACACACAAATACTCAGCCCATTGCAATGATCATTTTCTTATATTTCAGTAAGTTGAATTTTTATCATAAAGTTTGTATGCACTTTACATTTTAATGAAGTCTTATGGGTTGCTTTCTACACAAGGCATACTGATTTATAATATCACCAAATGCAGTTTCTTTACCTTCTTTAACTCTAGATAGTATCAAGAATTTTTGCTAACTAATAGTATTGTAGATTAAAATATTTCATTACTATTAAAAGTTTTATTTCTTTAACTGACAAGTAGTAAGACTAATGTTTTTCATATCTTTTGGCCATTTATATTTCTTTTATGTAAACTTCTCTTTCTGTATTTTGCCCATTTTCCACCAGTGTTGAAAATACGTTATTAAATATAGTAACATTTTTATGTAACATTTGTTATATTTTAACCACAAGTATTTAACTTTAAATAAATATTTATTATTGTTATTTATGATTTGGAGACAACAAAATTATTTTTAAAAAAGAAAAATTTATTAATTTTTATTTTTGTTGTATTGTCTTGCTTAAAGGGGTTTTAATGAACCTTAATGCTGGCAAGTCAGGTAAACTCCCTGCTCATGTTTTCAAATTATTGTTGTCTCTAGTACATTCAGTCCAGTTGTAATTTGACCATTATATCATTTCTCATGAAGCTCTAATTGTTGACAAGAAGCTCTAACATTTCAACTGTTTCTCATTAAAATCTCTGAAATTTTAGAAGTGTATTTAGTTGATGATAAATGGTGCAATAGCTGGCATAAAATAATTCTATATAGAGTTTCCTTTGAGAGAGTGTCGGACATCTTAACATATCTTTACATTTGTTCTATTTATCAGTTCTTCAAATAATAAATATGAATGAATGAGTGAATGAGTTAGCTAATTTATTCATACCTGCAAAAAAGAGGACATATAGGTGTAACAGCAGGTTTGGGTGCCCTCCACTACCATCCCTCAAGCTACCTCTGATTTCACTTGGGGTTGCAGTGACCCTTCCAATGCATTATCAGTGTATCTCAATGAGTGCTGGGGCAATGTCCACCTCAGCCAAACTGTTGAACACCCTTCAACAGATGAGTGGATTAAGAATATGTGGTCCATATATACAATAAAATATTACTCAGCCATCAGAAAAGATGAGGGTATTATGCTATGTGAAGGAAGTCAAGCAGAGAAGGACAATTGGTTATAATTGGTTTAACTCATATGTGGAATAAAGGAATAGCGCAGAGGACCACAGGGGAAGGGAGAAAATTGAATGGGAAGACACCAGAGAAGGAGACAAACTATGAAAGACTCTGGACTTCAGGAACCAAACTGAGGTTTACAGAAGGGAGGTGGGGGGGTGATGGGGTAACCAGGTGATGGTCATTAAGGAGGACACGTGTGGTGATGAGCACTGGGTGTTATATGCAACTAATGAATCATTGAACACTACATCAAAAACTAGTGACGTACTATATACTGGCTAGTTGAACATAATAAAAATAAATAAATGAATAACTCAAAAAAATAAGTGGTTTTCTACATTTCTGCTTCAGGGATTTCTCAGAAACTGTAGGCACTCAATGAATCCAAACACAGGGCAGCTCTCAAGAGAACCTTTGTATGAATTTCTCATTGCTGCTTTAGCAGATTACCACAAACTTAATAGCACAAAACAACACAAATTTATTATTGTGAAGGTCTGGAGATCAAAAATCTGAAATGTGTCTCACTACTAAAGTCAAGAACTTGGCAGGATAGTGTTCCTTCTGAAGACTCTGGGAGAGAATCTGTTTCCTGGCCTCTTCCAGCATTCCTTGGTTTCTGGCCTCCTTCCATCATCTAAGCTAGTGATGGATGATTTAGTCTTTCTCAGTACCTCACTTGACTTTTTGCTTGTTTCTTCCACTTTTAAAGATCCTTGTAATTATACTGGACTCACCCAAGTAATCTAGGATATTCTCTGTTTTAAGATCTGCTGATTTTCTACCTTTATTTCAGCTCAATCTTTTTTTTTTTTTTTGACACACACACAGAGAGAGAGAGAGAGAGAGAGGGAGAGAGAGATCACAGGCAGGCAGAAAGGCAGGCAGAGAGAGGGGAGGAAGCAGGCTCCCTGCCGAGCAGAGAGCCCCAATGTGGGGCTCTATCCCAGGACCCTGAGATCATGACCTGAACTAAAGGCAGAGGCCTAACCCACTGAGCCACCCAGGCGTCCCTATTTCAGCTCAGTCTTAAGTCCCTTTGCCATGTAACTAACATAGTTATAGATTCCAGGCATTAAAGTATGGACATCTTTGAGGGGCCATTATTCTACCTACCACAACACT
This sequence comes from Taxidea taxus jeffersonii, assembly GCA_003697995.1. NCBI lineage: Eukaryota > Metazoa > Chordata > Mammalia > Carnivora > Mustelidae > Taxidea > Taxidea taxus. The sequence goes on along the minus strand of RCUC01116107.1, from coordinate 3,973 downwards.
CAAACAATGGATAAGAGACATAAATAAATATCTCAGCCTCTTGTCTTTCTGACAGAAAATCCTGAGCCTTATTTTACATAGGCCTTCACAGAGTCTCTGTTGGTGGGAAGACTCAGTTGTACCCAACAGTAATCATTTCCTATAACACATGTTTTATTGGCTTTGATTTGTTTGCTGATTCCTCTCTAATTCTTTCCTTCTTCCTGTGAGTTAATCCCTAAATAAACTGCTTCCAAGTCCTTGTTTCAGGCTTTACTTTTGGGGAAACACAAACTAAACTATTTTCCACCAGATGTGGTTCTAGACAACAATCTTAAAGAAGGGATTGTAGAACATAATTTCTCTCTGGTCAGAAGAAATACTGAATCCCAGGTGAAATTATAAATATTGTTACCATCTATGTAAAGTCTATGTAGATTGTGCTCCTATCTTAATCCTGTTCAATTAACCAATATAGCTTCTATAAACATGGTTATAGCTGTTGGCAATGGACTCCTAAGAACTTAACAAACTAGTGGACCAAATGTAGCTGCTATGCTCACATGGGGTACCTTTGCTGGAACAGAGCAACATCCTTAGCATTTAGTATACAGCTACATTTATAACAAGTGTACTTCTTTTCAATCTCTGGCAATAAAAAGGGTGAAATGCATTTCTCCATCTACATGTGAAGATTAGCAGTTCTTCCTCAAGAGCCATGTCAACTCTACTGCTCTCTCAAAATATAGCCTGCAGAGAGAATTACTTAATTGATATTCTGCAGAATGTCATACTGGTCTAATATATGGAGGTCATCAATGTAATTTTGCCTTACGAATAAGTAATGGAAAGTAGCCTAAATGTCCTAGTAAGAAATATTCATACTGGTGAGTGGCAAGTAAACCCCCAAAGGATTCAGGACCTGCAACTCAGATAAAGTTTTTAGGGGAACAATGAGATAGGTCATGCCAGTACATAGTCATGCTAGTATATCTGAGGTAAATGAGAAGCCATTGTATGTGAATACTCTCCCAGTAAGAAAGGGGTGCAGTGCCTGGTGAGCTGCTTTGAATTTTCTAGGCAGAAATAGCAAACATTGAAATACTGCTTCAGGGATGCCTGGGTGGCTCAGTTGGTTGAGCGGCTGCCTTCGGCTCAGGTCATGATCCCAGCATCCTGGGATCGAGTCCCACATCGGGCTCCTTACTCGGCAGGGAGCCTGCTTCTCCCTCTGCCTCTGCCTGCCTCTCTGTCTGCCTGTGCTCGCTCACTCTCTCTCTCTAACAAATAAATAAATAAAATCTTTAAAAAAAAAAAAAAAGAAATACTGCTTCAACCCATTTATGAAATGATTCTGAAGCCACCAGTTTCAAGTGGTGTTTAAAACAAGATCTATGTGAGATTCAGGACCAGACTGAGTTACAACCTTCCCTGCCTCCTGGGCTGTGAAAACAAATCCAAAGTTGTTAGATATTTCGTTGGTAGAAAAAGACCTGTTTTGGCATCTCTGGGAGATTTAAATAGGGGAAACTCAGAAAAAAAAAAAAAAACTTAAACAAAAAGTGCTTTCTGAGGCAGTATAATGCTTGTCACTTGAAAAGTAACTTTTAGAGTTTTATGGAGTCCTTGATGAATATGAGGGCCTATTCACTGGTTATCAAGTGACTGGGGCTGAAGTACCTATCATGTATTGGGCACATTACAGTGATTTATAAGCAGACATTTCCAAAGGCTTACTGAATGGCAGATTTATCTACTTGAGATTTTGTAAAGCACTGCCTCAGAATAATAGACACATTTTTTGGCAAAAGGGGTAAGTCAGTGGGCACACAACCACAGTATTTTCTAAATCCACTCCTTACAGCATACTGAAGCCCTAACCTCTACTGTGACTAGATTTTGAAATAGGACTTTTTAGGAGGCAATTAATGTTAAAGGAGGTCATAAAAGCAGGGTCCTAATTTCATAAGATTCATGGTCTTATAAGAGAGAGATATCTCTCTCCTTTCTTTCCTTCTCTCTCTCCTTTCTCCTCCTCCCTTTCTCATTTCTCTCCCTTTCTCTCCCCACCTCTGTCTCTTTCTCTCTTTCTGTCACATGCACGCACACAGTGTCTGAAGAAAAGCTTTCGCAGCAATAAAATGGCTTTTTGTAAGTTAGGATGAGAGCTCACCAGGAATTGAATTAACTGACATGTTGATCTTGGACTTTCCAACCTCCAGAACTATGAGAAAATCAATTTCCATTGTTTAAGCCACCAATCTATAGTATTTTGTTATGGTATGACTACAACAAAAGGATTGAAGTTTCTTTGTAAGGTAATAATAGTGAATGGATAATTGCAGCAACCATGTCCTCGAAAGGGTGGGCCAATCAAAGGTTCACTATTCCCATGGGAAAAGTTTAGTTCGCTCCATCAGGAAAACTATCTACACTAGATAAAGCACAGGCTGGAGGTGAGATAAAACTGGAATGGCTGGTAGAGGAATTTGATGATTACTAAATATAGTCTATGGATCAATTATAACAGTAAAAACTATAACTTGTAAAGTAACTCTGTGCTCTTAAATCTTTTTAGAGATTACCACTGGCTGTCATTTTGAAAGTTAGTAAGAAAATGGTATTAACAAGTGGAGCTGAGTAATCATTGAAGTGGACTGGGACAGATCCTTTTGATGTTCCATGTCACATCACATTGGCCCACCTCCAATTTACTTGCAGTTCCTCTGTACCCTGACAAAATCCCAACTCGGGTGCCAAATTCAAACAACCAAATTCTTTCTCACGCATGTTACTTGTTAGCTGTGGATCAGCTGCAACTCTGCTCCAGGTCTTCCCTACTCGGAAAACTAGGCTGAATGAGAAACCCTTATATGGGACAATCCTGTTCTCATAGCAGAGGCTCTTGCTTCTACTTAGAAGTGGTGCACATACTATCAACGCCAAAGAAAATCACATCATTAAGCCTGAGTCATAATGTGAATAAGATGCAATCTTCCAACAGTGAGATCACCCCAAAGAAAATTTTGAACAATAATTAAATCTAACACAGTCAGGGGGAGGAGTCAAGATGGCGGAGAAGTAGCAGGCTGAGACGACATCAGCCAGCAGGAGATCAGCTAGATAGCCTATCAAACCATTCCGAACACCTACGAATCCAACAGGAGATCGAAGAAAAGAAAAACAACAATTCTAGAAACAGAAAATCGACCACTTTCTGAAAGGTAGGACCAGCGGAGAAGTGAATCCAACGCGACAGGAAGATAGACCCCAGGGGGAGGGGCCGGCTCCCGGCAAGCGGCGGAGCACAAAATCAGGACTTTTAAAAGTATGCTCCAGGGAGGGACATCACTCCAGAGGCTAAACTGGGGTGAAGACCTCGCGGGGACAGCGTGGACTCAGGTGTCACAGGGTCACAGAAGGATCAGGGGTATCTGAGTGTCGCAGAGCTCACAGATATTAGAGCGGGGAAGTCGGCTGCGGAGACAGAGCCGAGGTTTCCTAGAGCCGTGATCTGTGACACGGGCCGGTGCTCTGTGCGAGGGGTCCCCACAAGATCCGGGGAGACTCCAACCCGGGAGAGCTCGGGGATCTACGGGGTTCGGAGACTCCAGGTGGGACTCTGCCAGAGACAGAGACGCTTGGTCACAGGCTGGGTGAGCTCGGAGCGCTCCCAGAAGCCAGTGAGACGGGACTGATTACGCACGATTTTCTCCGAGCGCGATCTCCGAACGTGGTCTCCCAGCGAGCGTGAACGGAGGCTGGGGAGACGGGAGTGATTAAACGCTTTTCTCTGAAGGCGCACTGAAGACTGGGGCCCCGAGCTCTCGGCTCCTCTGAACCGGAGATTGGAAGGCCGTCATTTTCATTCCTGTCCTCCGGAACTCTACGGAAAGCGCGTTCAGGGAACAAAACCTCCTGAAAGCGAACCTGAGAGGATTACTTAGCCCGGCCCCTGGTAAGGGCGGTGCAACTCCGCCTGGGGCAAAGACAC
>ML098694.1:31792-53531 GCA_003697995.1 Taxidea taxus jeffersonii | reverse complement strand
CTTTGCTTTGTACCCCCACCCCCTTGAGCTAAGTGGCTTTCTAGCCTCTATTGAAAATTTTAAAGATATACATTGCTCCTGATCACCTAGAGTTAGGCATGGCAGAAGGAGAGAACAGAGAATAGACCCAACACAGCAAAGGAAGGAAGAGACTGAAGAAGACATTTCTTGAGAGAATAAGCACTGGGAAGGGCCACTGTACATACTGATGAAATGGGGCACAAGATACATGCGTTGGACCAGAAGCATGAAAAGACTGTAGGCTTGCACTTTTTGGAGGATCTGTGGGTCCCATGCAAGCAGCAAAGTAAGAAAAGAAAACTAAGGCAGAGCTGTGGGCAGCCTGGAGTAGTGCTGAAGAAGTGTCCCAGCAAGACACAGGCTAAGCTGCAAATACCAGGATGATAGGTGTTTTTTGATGTTTTTTCTTAGTTTAGTATTTAAAGAAATCTCTCAGGTCACAAGCTGACCAACAAGAAAACAGAACAGAGATTTTAGTGACCACACATGATAAGGAATACAGTCTATTTTTATGTACTTATTTTGGGCAGGGGGAACAACAACAGCCCTCAACGACCAACAGTAGCAAACCCTGGGGAAGGTGGAGAATCTGATTTCTAGGGTTACCACACTATAATGTTCAAAATGACCAGCTTAAACAAAAAAAAATTCAGAAATGCATAAAAAGCATACAAAGGCATCCAAAGAAACAAGAAATTATGACCCATTCACAGGATAAAAAATGATATAAATCATACCTGAGGAAGCTGAGACACTGTACTTACTAGACAAAGATTTTAACTGCCTTAAAATTCAGGAGGTTTAGGTTTAAGTGCTGCCTTTTCCACTAACTCTGTACATGAGTAATCAAGTCACTTCCATTCTCTGGATTTATGTCTCCTCATAATCTATACAGTGAGGGGGTCTGGTTGATCAGTGTTCACATGCTAGGACTTGGAGAGACAATTTAGCTCACAGATGTGTTTCACTTGTCCCTCACAGTGTTTATTTTAAAAAAAGTCAATCACTCATCAACATTTTTAAAATATGGAGATTTTTATATAAAATCGAATTTCTGGATTTTCCATAAAATCCGATTTCTGGATTTTCTTGAAAAAAAAAAACTGGAGGATCTCAGCCCACTGGACTTTCCTCCTTCCTACACCCTACCTCACCAATGAGAACCATCCAAATCACTTTTGTTCACTTTAGAAAGCAGAGATTGTCCAAATGGATGTAGACCCATGCATACTCTAGTCTCAGATTGCTTTACTCATGTAAGTAACTGGTCTAGACCCTACAAATATCTAACTTGCCCACTGCTGACCAAAATGAGTCTTTCTATCTCTTAATCTACTATTAGTATAAGGTTTCATACAAGTGAATATCTTTCCTAAAATATAGTTAAACAGATTCTACATAATTAAAAGCCAAGTAACACTCTGAAACAGTGAGCTTCCCCATAAACAGGAGAAGTTCTATTTCTGTGACATCTGATCTGTACAATTGCAAGGAATGATAGCAATGAACTAATTGCTTCATCCTTCCATCCCCTGCCTCAAGCCAGGCCAGAAACATTCATTCTACCCCAGAAAATAGTAAAAGAAAAAGAAAAAAATAAGATAGAATTATTGACATTAATAGAGCAGAACAGAAGAGAGATGAAAAATTTTGAATCACACAAGTAGTTTTAGGAAACTCAGTGATTCCCTGAATTATAATAATTTGCATATCATAGGAGTACCAAAAGAAGAAGACAGAGAAAGGGGGTCAGAGGGTTTATTTGACAAGATTATTGCTGAAAACTTCCATAATCTGCGAAAGGAAACAGACATCCAAAGCCAGGAGGCAAAGAGAAGTCTCATCAAAGTCAACAAAAGCAAGCCAACACCAATATACACTGTAATTAAATTTGCAAAATATAGTGATAAAGAAAAAAATCTTAATATCAGCAAAGGAAAAGATGTCCTTAATTTACAAGAGAAGACCAGTGACTTTAGCAGCATACCTCTCCCATAGAATCTTGGCAAGTCAGAAAGGAGCAGCATGGTATATTCAATGTCCTGAATGGGAAAAGAAATCTGGAGCTAAGAAGACTCTATCCAGCGAGGCTATCATTTAGAAGAGGAGAGGTAAAGAGTTTTCCAGACAAACAAAACCAAAATGAGTTCATAACCATTAAACAATCTCTGCCAGAAATATTAAAGAAACCCTTTGAGTGAAAAGGAAAAAACAAAAAGCAACCAAGCCTAGAAGGGAACAGAGAGGAGTGGGGCAAGATGGCTGAGAAGTAGGAGAAGGTGATTCAACTGGTCCCTTAAAGTAAGCTGATTATCTACCAGATCACACATGAAATCAGCCTGAGATGTAGGATTATACACTTCAGGATCTCTCTGGGGGCAGAAGACACCAGTGGACAGATAAAGAGGAGTGGGAACATTGGACTGATATTGGAAGATAAACAAAAGGGGAAGAGAGCTACCAGAAGCGACCCACTGGAAAGTAATACCCCAATACAAGAGTGCCCTGTGATTGGGTACCAGAATTAACTTGAAGTATGGTTTAAAGCACTCAAAAAGAGCAAAAGATCTTAAGGGGAAATTGGTGGAATCAAGCGGTTAGGGGCACGGGCTTAAGCCCACAGACCCAGGACAGCCACCACCGGTGCCCTGGCAGAGAGAGTGCAGCGAAGCATCCAGATCTTGGTCACTGAGCTGCCTGTGCACATGTGAGAGCCTCTGGATGGCAGTGTGCGTGCTAGAGTCTAGTGTGAATGCCAGCCAGCATGCTCTAGAACCACAGCCTTTTGCACTCTGCGTGCTGCACGATCTGGGTGTGAGTCACACTCCACACCCTCACCTGAGAGAGGCCCGTGCAGGCACTAGCCAGTGCTCTCTAGGACTGGGAGAGTCTGAACACTCCCAGCCCCAGGTGACAGGAAAATCTCAGCACCCTATCTCTCAGACAGCCATGGCAAAGGCAATCACTGGAAACCAGCTCTCTGGACTAATACTGCTCATGGTTTTGGTAGCACCAGGGTACAAGCAGGAGCTCCTGCAACCCCTGAGACCTTGGCTGGGGATGTGCTTTGTGGGTGGGAGGTGGCAAAGGAGATTATGTGTGCTCTGGACCACCCAGAGGGGAATAGACTAAGGCTTCTCTCCCAGACAGAGTCTGGGTGCAGTTGGCTTTCCTCTAAACCTCTGAAGAACCACCAAAAGCTGCCAAGGGAAGGAAAATTAAAAAAAAATAATAATAACCTTCAGAGTAAAAGCCTGATAAACCGGTTTCCCCAGAGCCCAGCCCCTTGATAGGGGGCAGGAGGACTCAACTCTAGCAAGGCTGCCTGAAAAACCACGTGTCAGGCCCCTCCCCGAGAAAGCCAGCCAAAAAAAAAAAAACAACAACAAAAAAAAAAAACAAACGTAAACTAAACAAAAACAAGAGAACAGCCACCACAGGGTCCCCATAAAACTGTAAAACCCCAATATCAGGGGAAAAGAAGATATTAAGCTCTCTGTATTGCCCTAAAACCTGTATACTTCACAGATACAACTTTTATTTTTAATTTGTTCCCACTATGCTCATTCTTTTTATTTATTTTTATAATTTTATAACCTATTTACCATCACAATGAGAGGTTCAGTACAACAAATTCTATAATAACCTTTTAACTTGAATTTTTTGGATAATTATACTGTGTGGTTTTATTTTTTGCTTTTCTATTTTTTTTAATATTCATGCAGAGATAAGCTTCAAGGTAATCCTCTTTCCCCAATCAATACTGTCCCTATATATAAACTAGCTTTAATCAGCTCTTTATCTCTGGAAAGTTGAGTCGTTTAACAAAGATATCAAGATACACCCAGGAAGGGGCGCCTGGGTGGCTCAGTGGGTTAAAGCCTCTGCCTTCAGCTCAGGTCATGATCTCAGGGTCCTGGGATCAAGCCCCGCACCGGGATCTCTGCTCAGCGGGGAGCCTGCTTCCTCCTCTCTCTCTGCCTACTTCTCTGCCTCCTTGTGATCTCTGTCTGTCAAATAAATAAATAAAATCTTAAAAACAAAAAGATACATCCAGGAAGAATCAAAATAATCTTCCTTGACCACACTGAGAATTTATAACCACCCTCCCATCTTTTTCTTCAGTCAGTGTTTCTGTGTATTTGTTTTTGTCCTGGTCGTATATAAATCTTACACTTGGGGTTCATTTTGGCCGGGATCTTTTTTTTATTTTTTTATCATTTACTTTTGTTGGTCTGTTTGATTGTCTGTTTTTTTTTTTTGTTTTGTTTTTTGTTTTTTTTTTTGTATAGTTTTTAAATCTTACCTTTGGGGCCCATTTGGGCTGGGTCTTCTCTTTCTTTTTTTCCTGTCTCTCTTTTCCTCTCTCTATTTTTTTCTTTTTTCTCTCTTTTTGGTGGGGACTCTCAATTGATCAGAGGCATTCAAGGGTACACCTTGCCTGGATCACAGTTGATACATTCAGCTATACATCCCATCAATCTTCTCTCACCAAAATGACTAGGAGGAGGAAAGCCCAACAGAAGAAAAATTCAGAGACTGTGCCCTCTCCACCAGAGCTATTGGATATGGACATAAACAGTATGTCAGAAAGGGAATTCAGACTAACAATTAACCAGGCAATGGCAAGGTTGGAGAAATCCATTAATGACAACATGGAATCGATTAGGGCAGAAGTGAAAACCATCAGGGAAGATGTTAACAAGGCTATCAATGACTTCCAATCTAACCTAAATTCTCTAGCAGCTAGGGTAACTGAGGCAGAAGATAGAATTAGTGATCTAGAGGACAGACTGATAGAGAAAAAGGATCAGAAAGAGGCCTGGAACAAACAGCATAGAAACCATGAAAACATAATTAGGGAAATAAATGATGCCATGAACCATTCCAACCTCAGAATTATTGGACTCCCTGAGGGGGAGGGGGAAAAAAAGAAGGTTAGAGGATATAGTTCAACAAATTCTCCATAAAATTTTTCCCAATCTGGGGAATGGAACCAGCACTCCTGTCCTAGAGGCAGAAAAGACACCCCCCAAGATCATAGGATCTAGAAAGACATCGAGACACCTGACTGTGAAATGGATGAATCATAATTTTAGACAGGAGTTCTTGAAAGAAGATAGGGGGAAGAGATTCCTTACATACAGAAGAAGGCCCATCAGAATAATGTCAGACCTGTCCAGAGAAACCAGGCAAGCCAGAAAAGGCTGGCAAGATGTATTCAGGGCACTAGATGAAAACATGCAGCCAAGAATACTTTATCCAGCAGATTGACATTCAAAATGGATGGAGAGATACAGAGCTTCCACAACCAACACAGTTTAAAAGAGTATGTGAACACCAAGATGGCAGTACATGAAATAAGTATCAAGGGGGGGGGGTCTATAAAAGAGGAAAGAACAAAAGAATGTCGCTGAAGAAGTTTATGGAGATGATCTATAGAAACAATGACTTCACAGGAAACACGATGTCAATAAAAGCATATCTCTCAATAATCACTCAGCGTGAATGGCCTAAATGCTCCCATAAAATGGGATAGGGTTGCCGATTGGATAAAACTACAGGACCCATCCATATGTTGTCTACAAGAAACCCATTTTGAACCTAAAGATACATCCAGACGGAAAGTAAAGGGATGGAGAAACATCTTTCATGCCAATGGGACTCAAAAAAGGCTGGGATAGCGATTCTTATATCAGATAAATTAGATTTTAAACTAAACACTGTCATCAGAGATACAGAAGGGCACTACAGCATTCTTAAAGGGTCTATCCACCAAGAAGATCTAACAATTGTAAATATTTATGCCTCCAGTATGGGAGCAGTCAACTACATAAGACAACTGTTAATCAAGATAAGGAGTCACATTGATATGAATACACTAATAGTAGGAGATCTTAACATGCCACTCTCAGTAACAGACAGATCATCTCAGCAGAAAATCTACAAAGAAACAAGAACTTTGAATGACACATTGGATCAGATGGACCTCATAGATATATACAGAACTTTCCACCCTAAAACAACAGAATACTCATTCTTATCAAGTGCACATGGTACCTTCTCCAGAATAGACCATATACTAGGTCACAAATCAGAGCTCAACTGATACCAAAAGATTGAGATTATTCCCTGCATATTCTCAGATCACAATGCTTTTTAATTGAAGCTCAACCACAGGAAAAGTATGGAAGGGATTCAAACACCTGGAAGCTAAAGACCACCTTGCTTATGAATGCTTGGATCAACCAGGAAATCAAAGAGGAACTGAAACAATTCATGGAAACCAATGAGAATGAAGACATTTTGGTCCAAATCCTATGGGATATGGCAAAGGTGGTCCTACGGGGGAAATACATAGCCATCAAAGACTCCCTCCAAATAATTGCAAAATCCAGAATGCACCAGCTATCTTTACACCATAAAGAACAGGAGAATATTTGCATTTGACAGGAAAGACAAACAGCTGATATTCAAGATCTATAATGAAGTCCTCATACTCAACACACACGAAACAAATAATTATGTCAAAAATGGGCAGAAGACATGAACAGACACTTCTCCAATGAAGACATACAAATGGCTAACAGACACATGGAAGTTTAGCCATCAGAGAGGTTCAAATCAAAACCACATTGAGATACCACCTTACACCACTTAGGATGGCCAGTTTAACAAGACAGGAAACAACACGTGTTGGAGAGGATGTGGAGAAAGGGGAACCCTCTTACACTGTTGGTGGGAATGCAAGTTGGTGCAGCCACTTTGGAAAACACTGTGGATATTTCTTAAGAAATTAGAAATAGAGCTACCCTATGACACTGCAATTGCACTCCTTAGTATTTACCCCAAAGATACAGATGTAGTGAAAAGAAGGGCCATCTGTACCCCAATATTCATAGCAGCAATGGCCACAGTCACCAAACTGTGGAAAGAACCAAGATGCCCTTCAATGGACTCATGGATAAGGAAGATGTGGTCCACATATACTATGAAGTATTATGCCTTCATCAGAAAGGATGAATACCCAACTTTTGTATTAACATGGACGGGACTGGAAGGGATTATGCAGAGTGAAATAAGTCAAGCAGAGAGAGTCAATTATCATATGGTTTCACTTATTTGTGGAGCATAAGGAATAATACAGAAGACATGGGGAGATGGAGGGGAGAAGGGAGTTGGGGGAAATTGGAGGGGGAGACGAACCATGAAAGTCTGTGGGCTCTGAAAAACAATCCGAGGGTTTTGGAGGGGTGGGGGGTGAGAGGTTGGGTGAGCCTGGTGGTGGGAATTATGGAGGGCACATATTGCATGGAGCACTGGTTGTGGTGTATAAATAATGAATTCTGGAACACTGAAAATAAATTTTAAAAATAAATAAATAATGGAACAGAGAAAAACTCCATATACACTGACAATAAAAGTAATGAAATGACACTAAATACATAATTATCTATTATTATTCTTAATGTAAATAGAGTAAATGCTACAATCAAAAAACATAGATTGTCAGAAAGGATTTTTTTCAGAAAGGATTTTTGAATTTTTTAAAATTTATTTAATTTCTTTTCAATATAACAGAATTCATTGTTTATGCACCACACCCAGTGCTCCATGCAATACCTGCCCTCCAGAAAACTCACCACCTGGCTCCCCTAACCTCCCACCCCCCGCCCCTTCAAAACCCTCAGAATGTTTTTCAGAGTCCATAGTCTCTCATGGTTCAACTCCCCTTCCAATTTCCCTCAACTCCCTTCTCCTTTCCATCTCCCCATGTCCTTTGTGTTATTTGTTATGCTCCACAAATAAGTGAAACCATATAATATTTGACTCTCTCTGCTAGACTTATTTCACTCAGCATAATCTCTTCCAGTCCCATCCAAGTTGATACAAAGGTTGGGTATTCATCCTTTTTGATGGAGGCATAATACTCCATAGTGTATATGGACCATATCTTCCTTATCCATTCGTCCGTTGAAGGGCATCTTGGTTCTTTTAAAAGGCCCATTTATATGCTGTCTACAATAGTCTCATTTTAGACCTAAAGTCACTGGCCGATTGAAAAGTGATGGAGAACAATTTATCATGCAAGTGGATGTCAAAAGAACACTGGAGTAGCAATACTTGTATCTGACAGCTACATTTTAAACCAAAGACTACCAAGAGATGAAGAAGGGTACTACAACATAATGGGCAGGGAGGCTATCTAAAAGGAAGTCTAACATTTTTAAATATTTATACCCTTAACTTGGGAGAGCCCAAAAATATAAGTCAACAATAAAACATAAGGAAACTTATTGATAATAATACAATAGTAGTAGGGGACTCTAATACCCCAGTCACACAATGAGCAGATTATCTAAGCAGAAAATCAACAAGGAAACAATGGCTTTGAGTGGCACACTGTATCAGATGGACTTAATAGATACATTCAAAACATTCCACTCTAAAGAATCAGAATACACATTCTTTTGAGTTCACATGAGATATTCCCCAGAATAGATCATACGCCTGTCATAAATCAGCCCTCAGAAAACAAAAAGCGCCTGGTGACGGCCATTAAGGAGGGCGTGTGTTGCATGGAACACTGGGTGCTATATGCAAACAATGAATAATGGAACACTACATCAAAAACTAATGAGGTACTGTATAGTGACTAACAACAATAAAAATATAAAAAGTACAAAAAATTGAGGTCATAACATGCATATTTTCATAACAATGCTAAAACTTGAAGCCCACTACAAGAAAAAATTTGGAAAGATCTCAAATACGTGGAGGTTAGAGAACATTCTAGTAGGGTAAATGGGTTAATCAAGAAATTTTAAAAAATACATGGAAACATAAATGAAAAGACTATAGTCCCAAAGTGTGATGTATAGCAAAAGCTGTCATAAGAACAAAGTACACAATGTTTACAGCAGCATTGCCAACAATAGCTAATTTATGAAAAGAACCCAAAACCGAGGACAGATTAATGGAAAAAGTGGTGCTATATATGTACAGTGGAATATTACTCAACTACAAGAAACAATGAAATCTTGCCATTTGGAACAACATGGATAGAGGTAGATAGTATTATACTAAGTGAAATAATCTGTCAGATAAAGACAAATACCATATGTTTTCACTCATGTTTGTTCTTCCAAGCCATGAACTTGAAATGTTTTTCCCTCACTTTATTTAGTCCTCAATTTTTATCATAAGTGTTCTGTAGTTTCTAGAGTACAGACCTTTTACCACTTTTGTTAGGTGTATTCCTAGGTATTTAATGTTTTGGGGGCAAATGTGAATGGGTTTGATTTTTTAATTTCTTTTTCTTCAGTCACATTGTTAGTGTGTAGAAATGCAACTGACTTCTGTGCATTGATTTCATATCCTGCCATGTTGCTGAATTGTTGTATGAGCTCCAGCAATTTTGATGGAGTCTTTTGGGGTTTCCACATAAAGTATCATGTCCTCTGTGAAAAGAGAGTTTGCCTTCTTCTTTGCCAATTTGAATGCATTTTATTTATTTTTGTTGTCTGATTGCAAAGGCTAGGACTTCTAGTTCTATGTTGAACAATAATGCTGACAGTGGGTATTCCTGTCATGTTCCTGACCTTAAATGAGAAGTTCTCATCTTTTCCTCACTGAGAATGTTATTAACTGTGTGCCTTTTATAGATGGATTTTATGATATTGAAGTTTGTTCCCTCTATCCCAGGAAAGGATGCTGTATTTTGTCAAATGTTTTTTCTGCATCAATTCAGAGGATCATATGGCTCTTGTCTTCTTTATTAATGTAATCTATCACATTGTTTCATCTGTGAATGTAGAACAACCTTTTCTTCCCAAGAATAAATCTCACCTGTTCATGGTGAATAATCATTTTAATATGCTGTTGAATCCTATTGGCTAGGATCTTTTTGAGTATTTTGGCATCCATAATCACCAGGGATATTGGTCCTTACTGTTCCTTTATAATGGGGTCTTTGTCTGATTTGGGGGTCAGGGTAATGCTGGCCTCATAGAACATTCTTTATAGATTATGGATAATATCCCTTTATCAGATAAGAGTTTCAAATATCTTCTCCCATGCCAAAGGTTACCCATTAGTTCTGATTATTATTTATTTTGCTGTGCAAATGATTTTTATCTTTTTTCTTTAAAAATAAAGTTATAAATTTAGCAAGGAAAATTCAAAGGATCAGAATATTTTTCCTTACAAAAACACAAATATCTCATGTGAGTCAAACCAACATAAGTCCACCAATCCATGAACAGAAGTTCACCCCCAGAGAACTCCATCTTGAATGGCAGAAGGGCTCATCTTTGTTTCTGTGCCCCTTCGCCCCCTCTCATGATCAGGTCCTTCATGTAGACATACAGCTCATCAAAAGAATTTTATCTTGGTGAAGTCCCAGTTGTTCATTCTTGCTTTGCTTCCCCATGCCTCTGAAGACATGTCTGCCTGATGTTGCTGTGGCGAATGTCAAAGAGGTTGCTGCCTGTATTCTTCTTGAGAATTTTGATGGATACCTGTCTCATATTTAGGTCTTTCATCCATTTTGAATTTATTTTTGTGTATGGTGTAAGAAAGTTGTCCATATTCATTCTTCTGCATGTGTCTGTCCAGTTTACCCAACACCATTTTCAAAAGAGACCTTTTTTTCCCCCATTGAATATTCGTTCCTTTTTTTGAAAGATCAGTTGACCAGAGTTGAGGGTCCATTTCTTGGTTCTCTATTCTGTTACATTGCTCCAAGCATTTGTTTTTGTGCCAGTCTTAATGATTACAGCTCTGTAATACATGTTGATATCTCAAAGAGCAATGCCTCCAGCTTTGTTTTTCTTTATCAACATTACTTTGGCTATGTGGGGCCTTTTCTTGTTCCAAACAAATGTCAGAATTATTTGTTCTACCTCTGTGAAAAACACTGGAGTTATTTTGATTGAGATTGCACTTAATTTGTAGAGTGCTTTAGGTAGTATGGGCATTTTAGCTTTATTTCTTATTCCAACCCATTAGCAAGTAATATTTTTCCATTTCTTTGTATCTTCCTCAATTTACTTTTTTAAATTTTTTTACTGTGTTAAGTTAATAACCAATCAATATATCATTGGTTTTTGATGTAGTGTTCCAGGAACCATTGTTTACATATAACACCCAGTGCTCCATGCAATGTGTGCCCTCCTTAATACCCGCCACCAGGCTCACCCATATCCCCAACTCCTCCCCTCTAAAACCCGTAGTTTGTTCCTTGGAGTACACATTCTCTCATGGTTCATCTTCCCCTCCAACTTCCACCCCCTTCAATGTTCCCTTCCTTCTCCAAATGCCCTCCATGTTATTCCTTATGTTCACAAGTAAATGAAACCATGTGATAATGGGCTTTCTCAGCTTGACTTATTTCACTCAGCATAATCTTCTCCAGTCCCATCCATGCCAATGAAAAATTTGGGTATTCATCCTTTCTGAGGGCTGAGTAATAGTCCATTGTATATATATACCACATCTCTTTTTTTAAAATTTTATTTTACTTATTTTTTCAATATCCCAAGATTCATTATTTATACACCACACCCAGTGCACCATGCAATACATGCCCTCCTTAATAACACATCTTCTTTATCCGTTCATCTGTTGAAGGGCATCTCAGCTCTTTCCACAGTTTGGCTGTTGTGGACATTGTTGCTATGGACAGTGGGGTAAATATGGCCCTTCTTTTCACTACAACTGTATCTTTGGGGTAAATACCCAGTACAGAAATTACCAGGTGATAAGGTAGCTCTATTTTTAATTTTTTGAGGAATCCCCACACTGGTTTCCAAAGTGGCTGCACCAACTTGCATTCCCACTAAAAGTGTAAGAGGGTTCTTTCCCCCACATCCCCTTCATATTTGTTGTTTCTTGGCTTGCTATATTTTGCTACTGTAACTGGTATAATTTGGTATCTCAATGTGATTTTGATTTGAATTTTCCTGATGGCTAATGAGGATGAACATGTTTTCATGTGTCTGTTACTATTTCTATGTCTTCTTGTATTAGTGTCTGTCCATGACTTCTGCCCATTTTTTTTTCCTACTTTGACTTGATTATCAGGTTTTTTGGGTGTTGAGTTTAAGAAGTTCTTTACAGATCTTGAATAGCAAACCTTTTTTTTGTAGTGTATTTGCAAATTTCATTTCTGAATTTCATTGTGAGTGTCATTTACAAATATTTTCTCCATTCCGTGGTTTGCCTCTTTGTTTTGTTGATGGTTTCCACTGCTGTGTAGAAGCTTTTGATTTTGATGAAGTACAAAAAGTTCATTTTCGCTTTTGTTTCTCTTGCCTTTGGAGCTGTGTCTTTTTTTTTAAAGATTTTATTTATTTATTTGACAGACAGAGACCACAAGTAGGCAGAGAGGCAGGCAGAGAGAGAGGAGGAAGCAGGCTCCCCGTGGAGCAGAGAGCCCGATGTGGGGCTCGATCTCAGGACCCTGAGACCATGACCCAAGCCGAAGGCAGTGGCTTAATCCACTGAGCCACCCAGGCGCCCCTGGAGCTGTGTCTTGAAAGAAGTTACTGTGTCCAATGTCAAAAAGGTTACTGCCTATGTTCTCCTGTAGGATTTTGATGGATCCCTATCTCACATTGAGGTCTTTCATCCATTTTGAATTTATCTTTGTGTATGGTGTAAGAGAATGGTCAAGTTTCCTTCTTCTGTACATAGCTGTCCAATTTTCCCAGCATCATTTATTGAAGATACTGTCTTTTTTCCAGTGGATATTTTTTCTTGCTTTATCCAAAATTATTTGACTATAGAGGTGAGGGTCCATATCTGGGCTCTCTATTCTGTTCCATTGGTCTGTGTGTCTCTTCTTGTGACAGTAGCATGCTGTCTTGGTGATCACAGCTTTTTACTAAAGCTTAAAATCAGGCAACATGATGCCCTCAGCTTTGTTTTTCTTTTTCAACGTTGTCTTTACAATTCCTTTCTGCAGCTCCTGCATGTGCAAGTTTAACTTGTGTATTTGTGATTTTTCTACTTTTTTGAGAGAGGCTTTGATGGACATGTATTGCCTCCTTAGGACTGACTTTCTGGTATCCCATAGGTTGTGGACTAATATATTTTCATTTTCATTAGTTTCCATGAATTGCTTAAATTCTACTTTAATTTCCTGGTTGACCCACTCTTTCTTTATCAGGATGTTCTTTAAAGTCCAAGTGTTTCAATTCTTTCCAAATATTTCTTGTGATTAAGTTCCAATTTCAAAGCATTGTTGTCTGGCAATATGCAGGGAATAATCTCAGTCTTTTGGTATGGGTTGAGACCTGATTTGTAACCCACTATGTGGTCTGTTCTGGAGAAAGTTCTGTGTGTACTCGAGAAGAATGAGTATTATGTTGTTTTAGGGTGGAACGATCTATATACATCTATGAGGTCCATCTGATCCAATGTGTCATTAAAAGCTCTTGGTTATTTATTAATCTTCTTAGATGATCTGTCCACTGCTAGGAGTGGAGTGTTAAGTTCCCCTCCTATTAATGGATTAATATCAATATGACTATTTTTTAACAGCTGGTTTATGTAATTGGTTGCTCCCATGTTGGGGATATAAACATTTACAATTGTTAGATTTTCATGTTGGATAGACTCTTTAAATATGATATAGTGTCCCTCTACATTTCTTACTGCAGTCTTTAGCTTAAAATCTTATTTGTCTGAAATGAGAATTGCTACCCCATCTTTCCTTTGGGGGTCTATTCTCATCACAAATTGTTCCCCATTCCCTCACTTTCAATCTGGAAGTGTCTTTAGTTTCAAAATGAATCTCTTGTGGAAAGCATTTGGATGAGTCCTGTCTTTGTATACAATCTGCAACACTGTGCTGTTTCATGGGAGGGTTTAGGCTGTTCACATTGACAATAACTACTGAAAGATGTATTTAGTGCCATCATATTGCCTGTACTGTCCCTGATTCTATAAACTGTCTCTGTATATTTCTAGTATACATTATTCTTGGGGTCTTTCTTCTTTTATTGAATCCCCCTTAATATTCCTTACAGGACTCTCTTGGTGGTCACATATTCTTTTAGTTTCTGCCCGTCCTGGAAGCTCTTTTTCTCTCTGTTCATTCTGAATGATAGCCTTTGTGGATAAAGTATTCTTGACTGCATGTTTTTCTCATTTTATAACCAGAGTATGTCTTTCTAGCTCTTTCTTTCTTGCCAGGTCTCTGTGGACTGGTCTGACATTATTCCGATATTCCTCTCTCCATATGTAAGATATCTCTTTCCCCGGGAGAGGAAACAAGATGGCAGAGAAGTAGCTGACTGAAATATCATTAGGTACCAGGAGCTCAGTTAGATAGTTATCAAACCATTCAGAACACCTACAAACTCAACACGAGATAGAAGAGAAGAAGAACAGCAATTCTAGAAACAGAAAATCAACCACTTTCTGGAAGGTAGGACATATGGAGAAGTGAATCTGAAGCGACAGGAAGGTAGAACGCAGGAGAGGGGGCCACCCCCATACAAGTGATGGATCAGCAGAGCACAAAATCAGAATTTTAGAAGTCTGTTCCACTGAGGGACATTGCTCCAGAGGCTAACCAAGGGTGGAGCCCTCATGGGGACAGTGTGGTCTCAGGACCCGCAGGGTCACAGAAAGACAGGGGATGTCTGAGTGTGGCAAAGCTGCCAGTTATCAGAACAGGAAAGGTGGTTACAGAGATGGAGATGAGGAATGAGCTCTCAGCTTGGATTTACCTTAAACCATGATCCAAGGCCCAATCAGGCCACTGCTTTTCAAGCAGGGACCCCACAAGTGGCAGATCTGGAGAGACACCCTCCTTCCCCTTCAATGAAGAGTGGTGTGGGAGTGAGTTGTATGAATCTGCTGGGTTTGGAGACTCCAAATGGGAATGTTCTGACAGCTGGTTACCTAATCAATATGGGCAGTGGTAATACGTCAGAATGTGAGTTCAGAATTATGATTATCAAAGTGCTAGCTGGGCTCAAAAAAGGCATGAAGATATTAGAGAATCCATTTCTGGAGAAATAAAATCCCTTTGGAGAAAAAAAATAACTAAAATCTAACCAAGTTGAAATTTTTAAAAAGCTGTTAATGAGGTACAATAAAAAATCGAGGATCTTACTGCTAGGATAAATGAGGCAGAAGAGAGAATTAGTAATATAGAAGACCAACTGATGGAGAATAAAGAAGCTGACCAAAAGAGAGACAAACAACTACTGGACCATGAGGGGAGAATTCGAGAGATAAGTGATACCTTAAGATTAAACAATATTAGAATAAATGAGATCACAGAAGAAAGAGAAAGAGAGAGGGGGGCAGAAGGTATATTGGAGCAAATTATAGTAGAGAATTTCCCTAAAATGTCAAAGGGAACAAACATAAAAATCCAGGAGGCACAGAGAATCACCCCCCCAATCAATTAAAATAGGTCCTCACCCCGTCATTTAATAGTAAAACTTACAAGACTAAGTGACAAAGAGAAAATCCTGGAAGCAGTTCAGGATACAAAGTGTGTAACATACCATGGTAGAAATACTAGACTGGCAGCTGACTTATCCACAAAGACCTGTCAGGCCAGAAGGAACTGGCCTGATATATTCAGAACACTGAAAGAGAAAAATATGCAGCTAAGAATACTATATCCAGCTAGGCTGTCATTGAAAATAGGAGTAATAAAAAGCTTCCAGGACAAACAAAAACTAAAAGAATTTGCAGACACTAAACCAGCCCTACAGGAAATATTAAAAGGGGTCCTCTAACCAGAGAGAGAGCCTAAAGTAGTAGACCACGAAAGGAACAGAGAAAAGATACAGTAACAGTCACCTGACAGCCAATACAATGGCACTAAATTCATATCTTTCAATAGTTCCCCTAAATGTAAATGGACTAAATGCCCCAATCAAAAGACACAGGTTATCAGAATGGATTAAAAAAAAAAAAAAACAAGACCCACCAATATGCTGTCTACAAGAAACTTATTTCAAAACCAAAGACACCTCCAGATTTGAAGCAAGGGGGTGGAAAACAATTTACCATGCTAATGGACATCAAAAGAAGGCTAGGATGGCAATCCTCATATCACATAAATTAGATTTTAAGCCAAAGACTATATAATAAGAGATGTGGAAGGACACTATATCATACTTAAAACGTCTATATGATAAGAAGATCTAACATTTTTAAACATCTATGACCTTCACATGGGAGCAACCAATTATTTAAACCAATTAATAACAAAATCAAAGAAACACATTGACAATAATACAATAATAGTAGGGGACTTTAACACTCCCCTCACTGAAATGGACAGATCACCCAAGCAAAAGATCAACAAGGAAATAAAGGTTTTAAATGACATACAGGACCAAATAGACATCAAGATATATTCAGAACAGTCTATACCAAAGCAAGAGAATACACATTCTTCTCTAGTGAACATGGAACGTTATCCAGAATAGATCACATCCTGGGTCACAAGTCGGGTCTCAACTGCTACAAAAAATTAGGATCATTCCTGCATATTTTCAGACCACAGTGCTCTGAAGCTAGAAATCAATCACAAGAGGAAAGTTGTAAAGAACTCAAATACATGCAGAGTAAAGATCATCCTACTAAAAAATGAATGGGTCAACGAGAAAATTAAAGAATTTGAAAAATTCATGGAAACAAATGAAAATGAAAACACAACTGTTCGAAATCTTTAGCCACAAGAAAGAAGGCCCTGAGAAGAAAGTATATACCATTACAAGCCTTTCTCAAGAAATAAGAAAGGTCTCAAGCACACAATCTAACCTTACACCTAAAGGAGTTGGAGAAAGAATAGGAAATAAAGCCGATACCCAGCAGGCGAAGAGAAATAATAAAGATCAGAGCAGATATCGATGAAATAGATACCAAAAGAACAGTAAAATAGATTTATGAAACTAGGAGCTGGTTCTTTGAAAGAATTAATAAGATTGATAAGGCCCTAGCCAGAATTATCCAGAAGGGACCCAATTTAATGAAATCGTGAATGAAAGAGGAGAGATCACAACCAACACCAAAGAAATACAAACAATTATAAGAATATATTATAAGCAATATATTCCAGAAAATTCGGCAATCTGGAAGAAATGGATGCATGCCTAGAGACATATAAACTACCAAAACTGAACCATGAAGAAATACAAAACCTGAACAGACCCACAACCAGTAAGGAGTTTGAAGCAGTCATCTAAAATCTCCCAACAAACAAGAGCCCAGGGCCAGAGATCTTTCCAGGGGAATTCTACCAAACTTTTAAAGAATACCTAGTCACCTGAAAATGTTCCAAATAATAGAAATGGAAACCATATGAAAATTGACTCTCTCTGCTTGATTTATTTCACTCAGCATAATCTCCTCCAGTCCCGTCCACGTTGGTACAAAAGTTGGGTATTCATCCTTTCTGATGGAGGCATAATATTCCATTGTATTTAAGGACCATATCTTCAAAATTTCCAAACTCATTTTATGAGGCCAACATTACCTTGATCTAAGAACAAGGAAAAGACCCCATCAAAAAGGAAAATCACAGACCAATATCATTGATGAACACAGATGCGAAAATTCTCACCAAAATATTAGCCAATAGAATCCAACAGTACATTAAATGGATTATTCACTACGACCAAGTGGGATTTATTCCAGGGCAGCAAGGTTGGTTCAACACCACACATCAAAGAATGTGATGCAATACATTAATAAAAGAAAGAACAAGAACCATATGATACTCTCAATAGATGCTGAAAAAGCATTTGACAAAGTAGATCATTCTTTCATGATCAAAACTCTTCAAAGTGTAGGGATAGAGGGTACATACCTCCATATCATCAAAGCCATCTATGAAAAACCCACAGGAAATAACATTCTCAATGGGGAAAAACAGAGCTTTTCCACTAAGGTCAGGAACATGGCAGGGATGTTCACTATCACCACTGATATTCAACATAGTACTAGAAGTCCTAGCCTCAGCAATCAGAAAACAAAAAGAAATAAAAGGCACCTGAATCAGCAAAGAAGAATCAAACTTTCACTCTTTGCAGATGATATGACTCTAAGACTCCACTTCAAAACTGCTACAACTCACAGGAATTCAGTAAAGTGTCAGGATATAAAATCAATGCTCAGAAATCAGTTGCATTTCTATACACCACAACAAGACAGAAGAAAGAGAAATTAAGGAGTCAATCCCATTTACAATTGCACCCAAAACCATAAGATACCTAGGAATAAGCCTAACCAAAGAGGCAAAGAAAACTATAAAGTACTCATGAAAGAAATTGAGGAAGACACAAAGAAATGGAAAAATAGTCCATGCCCATGGATTGGAATAACAAATATTGTGAAAATGTTTATGCTACCTAAAGCACTCTAGACATTTAATGCAATCCCTATCAACATACCATCATTTTTTTTCAAAGAAATGGAACAAATAATCCTAAAATGTGTATGGCCCCAGAGAAGACCCCAAATAGCCAGAGGAATGTTGAATAAGAAAGCCAAAGTTGGCGGCATCACAATTCCAGACTACAAGCTCTATTACAAAGCTGTCATCATCAAAACAGCATGGTACTGGCACAAAAACAAACACATAGGTCAATGGAACAGAATAGGGAGCCCAGAAGTAGACCCTCAACTCTATGGTCAACTAATCTTCAACAAAGCAAGAAAGAATGCCCCATGGAAAAAAGCTAGCCTCTTCAACAAATTGTGTTGGGAAAATTGGACAGCCACATGCAGAAAAATGAAACTGGACCATTTCCTTACACCATACACAAAAATAGACTCAAAATGGATAAAAGACCTCCGTATGAGACAGGAATCCATCAAAATCCTTGAAGAGAACACAGGCAGCAACCTCTTTGATCTCAGCCACAGCAACTTCTTCCTAGAAACATCTCCAAAGGCAAGGGAAGCAAGGGCAAAAATGAACTATTGGGACTTCATCAAGATCAAAAGCTTTTGCGCAGCAAAGGAAACAGTCAGCAGAACCAGAGGACAACTGGCAGAATGGGAGAGGATATTTGCAAATGACATATCATATAAAGGGTTAGTATTCAAAATCTATAAAGAACTTATCAATCTCAACACCCAAGGAACAAAGAATCCAATCAAGAAATGGGCAGAATACATGAACAGATATTTCTGCAATGAAGACATCCAGATGGCCAACAGACACATGAAAAAGTGCTCCACATCATTTGGCATCAGGGGAATGTACACAAATCAAAACCACAATAAGATATCACCTCACACCAGTCAGAATGGCTAAAATTAACAAGTCAGAAAACTACAGATGTTGGTGAGTATGTGGAGAAACTTGAACCCTCCTACACTGTTGGTGGGAATGCAAGCTGGTACAGCCATTCTGGAGAACAATATGGAATTTCCTCAAAAAGTTTAGAATAGTGCTATCTTACAACCCAGGAATAGCACTACTGTGTATTTACTGTAAAGATACTAATGTAGGGGCACCTGGGGTGGCTCAGTTGGTTAAGCCTCTGCCTTCGGCTCAGGTCATGGTCTCAGGGTCCTGGGATCGAGCCCCACAT
Source organism: Taxidea taxus jeffersonii (assembly GCA_003697995.1). NCBI lineage: Eukaryota > Metazoa > Chordata > Mammalia > Carnivora > Mustelidae > Taxidea > Taxidea taxus. Next base: position 33,933 of record ML098694.1, on the reverse strand, counting down.
CAGGCTCTCTGCCCAGTGGGGAGCCTGCTTCCCCCCTCTCTCTGCCTGCCTGCCTACTTGTGATCTCTCTCTCTCTTAAAAAAAAAAAAGATACTAATGTAGTTGATCTGAAGGGACATGTGCACCTAATGTTTATAGAAGCAATGTCCATAATAGCCAAATTATGGAAAGAACCTAGATGTCCATCAACAGATGAATGAATAAAGAAAATGGGGTATATATATACAGTGGAGTACTATGAGCCATCAAAAGAAATGAAATCTTGCCATTTGCAATGATGTGGAGGAAACTATAGGGTATTATGTTGAGTGAAATAAGTCAATAAGAGATATATAATTATCATATGATCTCTCTGATTTGAGGGATTTGAGAGGCAGGGTGGGGAGGTTAAGGGGAAGGGAAGAAAAAAAATGAAACAAGATGGAATTGGGAGGGATTAGAAGGGAAGGAAAAAAATGAAACAAGATGGGATTGGGAGGGAGACTGGGAGTCTCTTATGGAAACCATAAGAGACTCTTAATCTTACAAAATAAACTGAGTGTTGCTGGGGGGTGGGGAGTAGGGAGGGTGGTTGGGTTATGGACATTGGAGACGGTATGTGCTATGGTGAATTCTGTGAAATGTGTAAGCCTGATGAGCCACAGACCTATACCCCTTTGGCAAATAATACATTATATGTTAATAAAAATAATTAAATAAAAAAATTTTAAATATCTTTCCCCGATTCATTGTTTGTATATAACACCCAGTGCTTATTGCAATACATGCTATCCTTAATACAGGCTAAACCATCCCCTTACCCTCCTCCCCTCTGAACCCTTCAGTTTATTTTCTGTAATCCATAGTCTCTCATGGTTTGTCTCCCCCTCTGATTTACACCCTTATTTTACCCTTCCTTCTCCTAATGTCCTCTATGTGATTCCTTATGTTCTACATATAGGTGAAACCATATGATAATTGTCTTTCTCGGTTTGACTTATTTCACTTAGCACAATCCCCTCAAGTTCCATGCATGTGGATGCAAATGGTAGGTGTTATACCTAACCAAAGAATCATGGAATACCACTTCAAAAACTAATGAAATACTGTATGGGGACTAACATAACAAAATTAAAAAAAAAAAAAAGAAAGAAAAAATCTCCCCCTGCCAGCTGTTCTAATGATAGATTCCTTGGCTCCAAGATTTGCAAAATTGCTATTATATTTCAGGGTGTTAATCTATTTTTACTGATATTCAGAGGGGTCCTCTCTGTCTCTTGGACACAAATGCTTGTTTCCTTCCCCAAATTAGGGAAGTTCTTATCTGTGATTTGCTCAAATATATCTTCCAGTCCTATCTCTCTCTCTCTCTCTCTCTCTCTCTCTCTCTCTCTCTCTCCACCCACTCTGGGATCCAAATAATTCTGACTTTGGAATTTTTCATGGAGTCATTTATCTCTCTAAGTCTGTTCTCATGGGCTTCTAGTTGTTTACCCCTATCCTACTTGAATGCTTTCCTTTCTATAAGCTTATCTTCAAAATCACTAGTTTGTTCTTCTCCTTCATTTACCCTAGCTGTTTGAATATCCAGTTTAGACTGCATTTCATTCATAGCATTGTTAATGTTTGCCTGATTCCATCCCTTTTCTGCCCTTAGAGGTTCTATATTATTGCTAATGGTTTTCTCAAGCCTAGCTATTGACTTCACAATTGCTCTCCTGAAGTCTATCTCTGACATCTTGCTTATATCCATATCCATTAGGTCTGTGGCAGAGGCATTGTCTCTGGTTCTTTTCCCCACTTGGAGTTCCTCCTTCTAGCCATTCTGTTATAGGATTGTTGAGGGAATGTGCAGAGTACAAAATATCAACCATGACCCAAGCAAGATACCCCCTAGGAAAATCCATAATTTTCCTAGAACATGGTCAGAAACCACCACCCAAAAAAAAAAAAAAGCCAAAATGAAACACAATAATAAAATTTATAAAATTTTAAAAAGGGAGCGAGGGGAAAGGGGGCTAATAATCCCTTAGTGTGGACAAAGTTGGGTGTTTCAGTTCCTCATGGTTATATTTTGTTCTGTTAGAGGGCACTAAATCCCAAAATTACATGGAAAGTAAAACTGGTGTGTGTGTGTGTGTGTGTGTGTGTGTATATATATA
>ML098694.1:0-31692 GCA_003697995.1 Taxidea taxus jeffersonii | reverse complement strand
ATCTCGTGGAAATGTGAAAAAGGTAAAAAGAAAAAACGGAGAAGGATAAGAGAAAAATAAAAAGAAAAAGGAAGCTGTATCTGAAAAATACACAAATTGTGAGGCAACACCTGGAGCTTAATATACCATTTCCCCCTGGTCTTGGAGTTTTAATGTTTTATGGGGACCATAGGGTTATCAGCCTCATGTTTTTCCCGCCTGTCTCCTGGGAGAGGAACCTTCCCCACTCTATCTCAAGCGACCTGTTTGGGTAGAGTTGCCCTGTCCCCTGTTGGGTGTGCTGGCTCTGTGGAAACCAGTTGTTTGAGGTTTTGTTCTCTGGCTGCTTTCCATGCCTCTTACAAGGGTCAGAGCAAAAACACACAGACCTCTGTCCCAGAGCAGAGAAATTGCAGTCTGCTCTTCACTGAACCCTCCAGGACACACTGTCTCTGTTTTTGTATTCGTCACTGAAATCTGCCACCTCCTGTATTGTGCATCCACAGTTGACCCTCTCAGTGGCCAACCTTGGGGCACAGGCTTGTCTCTTCACTTTGTGCTTCTAAAACTGTGACTGGCCCCAAGTTCACACATGGGCCACTGTAGATCCTGGATCCTGTCTGAGAGCTGCTTTAAAGCCCTTTCCTGACAGCTACTGCTCTGTGTGCTTTTCCCTGTTCCCAGCAAGGATGTTTTTGCACTCCAGTGTTATTTCACTATCCAGGAGACAGCTTATGGTTGCTCCCTCTTTCTTCTGTTTATCTTCCAATATCTGCTGCAAATTCACAACTACACTCTTCCTACCTCCCAACAGGTAGCAGTTTTCTGCTTATAGAGATCCAGATGTATATATTCTTATATCTCAGGCTGATTTTGTGGGTATTCAGAATGGTTTGTTAGATATACAGCTAAATTCAGGGGACCAGTTGAAATGGGGTCTCCTGCTCTTCTGCTATCTTGCCCCTGAATAGTTTCTAAATTTAGCACATGGAATATACCATGTCAGTCCTTTCTGGTTAGCCACATCTCTGTGGACAGGTCTGTATCTAGCTTTATGATCTACCTTTGCAGGTTAAGGACTTTATCTCCTGAGCTGCTTTCAGAATTCCCCATTTCTCTTTGTATTTGGTAAGTTTCTCTATAATGCGTCCTAGTGTTGACATGTTTTTCTTCATTTTGAGGGAAATTCTCTGTGACTTTTGGACTTGAATGTTTGTTTTCTTCCCAAGAGTAGGGAATTTCTCAGCTATGATTTGTTCAAATATACCTTTCACCCTCTTTTCCCCACTCTTCTGGGACCCCTTGATAGGGATATTATTGCACTGTATGGAATCACTGATATTGTGTACCTTCATGATATAATAGTTTAATAGTTGTCTTTCCTTCTTTTCAGTTTGATTATTTTACATAATTTTATATTCTATATCACCTATCATGTCCTCTGACTCTTCCATCTTCATTTTGATTATATTCAATCATTTTGCATTTTTGTTATAGCATTTTTTATTTCAATCTGACTATTGTTTAAATCTCTTATCTCTTCAGAAAGGCTTTTCCTGGTGTCTTCTATGTTTTTTTTCAAGTCTAGCTAGTAGTTTTATGACTATAGATTTGAATTCTTCTTCAGATATATTACTTATATTTGCTTTTACCAAGTTACTGTGGAATCTTTCTGACCTTTCTTTTGGGGATAATTTTTCTGTCTTGTCATTTTTACTAAGTTTCTATATTTTGTGTGTTATGAAAGCTTATTATCTTTCCTGTGCCTCAGAATAATGCTACACTAAACAGGTCATACACCGTCTAGGGACTGGCACTTCAAGAATTTTCTCTGCTGTACACTATGTGCACTGCGTTGTTGTGTTTTGACTGATCTGTCCTCTGTGGGATTCCTCCTTGCTTGAAGTGGAGACTGTTTTGAACTTTATCTAAGTGTGCTTTGAGTTGTTTATTGAAAAAAGTCTGAAAAAAGAAAGAAAGGAAGAAAGAAAGAAAGATGAGAGAGAAAGAGAGAGAGAGAGACAGAGAGAGAGGCCTGATCTAAAAAAGAGAAAAGGAACAGGGACCAAAAACCAAAACAAAACATATAAACCAACAAAGAACACAGGCAATTAAAAAAATAAAAGGTATAAGACTTATTCCAAAGAAAATGAAAGGAAAAAATAGAGGCAAAAATAAAGAAACTTGATCTGAAAAAAGGAGAAAAGGAAATAAAAATAAATAAATAAATAAACAAACAAGTTTGATTCCTAAGAAAAAGAAAGGAAAAAAATAAATAAATAATGAAAAAAAGCCTGATCCCAAACCAGAAGAAAAGGAAATGAAAAAGAAACAAGCAAACACAGAATAAACTGTAAGCCTGATTCCAAAGGAAGAAAAAAGACCCCCCCCAAGAAAAAGAAAAGAAAGAAAAAGAGAAAAAGGAGAAGATATATGTCCTGGTCCTGTTTCCTTCGAACTGAAGAGGGACTTTTGAACTACTGTATGTTCAGTAGAGTTGGTGCATGAGGTGTGTTGTCTGTGTTCCCCTTTGGGAGGAGAGGCCCACTAAACTAGCCCAGAGTCAGTCCTGGCCCAGTAAAAAAGCACTTCCCAGCACAAGATTCCACTTCTACTGGGGGCCACTGGTTTGCTCTCTGATGTCTGACCATGTTGGTAGTGGGGTAAACTGGCAAAAGCCCATTCTCTCATCCCTGACAGGGAAACTCACATCCCCCTGCTGTTCAAGAAGCTCTCACAGAAAAGCAAGTACCATCAGGATGCCTGGTTCCTAGCTCCCCTGCCTTTATCTCTGATGATGCTGGGATTCAAAACTCCGAATTTCCTGCATTTTATGTTTGGTGTGCATGTGGTATTCAGAACTCCAGATCTTAAATGAGCCAGCAATGCTTGGATTTTATTTCTCCTCCACATTAGAGAATTACTTCCCTCTTGATAGTGCCCATTCCCCCCAAAAAATATTAAAAAATAATCTCAGTCCCCTGCTGAGCAGTGTCTGGTTTCTATGTTTTGGCAACATGAAGAGAGTTGACCAGGTTATCCATTCCCTGGGCACACTTTAGAATTTGCTAATGAAAGTCCATTTTCTGTTGCCTGTAGGGTCTTGTGACCATGGAGGGGCGATATACTTACTTCCAAATGTATCCCAAGAAGGGAATGATTTCTCACAGTACGATCCCAGAGATCCTAACACCATGTTGTGTGCCTTCCCATTCCAGAGCCATCCTTCTGTCCAGATGTGCATGCTACAGCTCCACTCCAGTGAAAGTCACACAGTTTCAAAACCTCAGTGATTGAGCTGCACTTACTGTTTGCAAAAACCCTGTGCCATAAAGTTCCCACAGGTCACCAGTCTGTTGTCTGAGAAATTTTGTCTTTGTGAAAGCCCAATGCCACACTCTCCCAACACTCTCTCCCTCTCTTCCTTTTCTCTCCCTGTGGAAATTGATTCCCCCTACAAACACAACAAGGCAATTTTCTCTCTCCTTCACTTCCATGCACCTTGGACCTGTTAAATTGTCTCCCTCCAACCAAGGAAATCCATCTTACAATTGTCAGATGGATTTCCTGAGTGTTCCAAGTGATCTGTCATCAATACAGCTGTGCTGAGGGACAAGGAAAGTCCTAGTTCCCCTTAATTCTCTACCATCTTAACTTCACCATCAAAACAATCGTAAAACATTTCCAAGATCTATAAAGAACTTCTCAAACTCAACACCTTAAAAAAACAAACAAACAATAAACCAGTCAACAAATGATCAGAAGACATGAACAGACACTTCTCCAAAGAACACATAAAAATGGCCAACAGACACATGAAAAAATGTTCCATACCACTTGGCATAAAAAATGCAAATAAAAATATAGTGAGATATCACCTTACACCAGTTAGAATGATGGAAATTTACAAGACAGGGAACAAAAAACTGTTGGCGAGGATGTGGAAAAAGGGGAACCCTCTTACACTGTTGGTGTGGATGTAATCTGGTATAGCTACTCTGGAAAACGTTATGAAGGTTTCTCAAGAAGTTAAAAATAGAGTTACACGATGACCCAGTAATTTCACTACTGGGTATTTACCACTAAGATACAGATGAAGTGAAAAGAAGGGCCACCTGCACCCTAATGTTCACAGCAGCAATGTCCACAATAGCAAAACTTTGGAAGGAGCCAAGATGTCCTTCAGTGGATGAATGGATAAAGAAGATATGGTTCATATACACAATGGAATATTACTCATCCATCTGAAAGGATAAATACCTGTCATTTACAACAACATGGAGAGTATTATACTAAACGAAATAAGTCAATCAGAGGAAGACAATTATCAAATGGTTTCACTCATATGTGGAATGTAATAAATACTGCAGAGGATCATAGTAGAATGCAGAGAAAACTGAATGGGAAGAAATCAGAAAGGGAGACAAACCATGAGAGACTCGATTTGGGGAAACAAACTGACAGTTGTGGAAAGTGAGGTGGGTGGCAGAATGCGGTAATTGGGTGATGGTCATTAAGGAGGACACATGAAGTTATGAGCACTGGGTGTTATATGCAACTAATGAATCATTGAACACTACATCAAAAACTAATGATATGGGGCGCCTGGGTGGCTCAGTGGGTTAAGGCCTCTGCTTTCGGCTCGGGTCATGATCTCAGGGTCCTGGGATCGAGCCCTGCATCAGGCTCTCTGCTCTTCAGGGAGCCTGTTTCCCTTCTCTCTCTGCCTGCCTCTCTGCCTACTTGTGATCTCTCTCTGTCAAATAAAAAAAAAAAAAACTAATGATATACTAATGTTTGCTAATTTATTTTAATAATAAATAAATAAATTTGACTTCTATATAGAAAAACAATAAAGAAAATAAAATGAATTTTAGTGGTGCCTGGGTGGGTCCATTGGTTAAAAGTCTGGGTCTTTATTTTGGATCAAATCATGATCTCAGGGTTGTGGAAATGAAACCCACATTGGACTCCATGATAGAAATTCAGCCTGCTTGATATTCCCTCTCTCCTTCTCCCACTGCATCTCTCTCCCTCTCCCTCTATTAAAAAAAAGATGGAGGAGAGGCAAGATGACAGAGCAGTAAGAGACCCTATTTCACCTGATCCCTGACTTGAGCTAGATACCTACCAGTGCACTCTGAACACCCATGAAATCAACCAGAGATGTAAGATTACACACTTCTGGATCTCTATGAAGGCAGAGGAAGACAGATGAATTGAGAGTGTGTGGACAGATATCAGAGGATAAATAGAAGGAGGAGGGAGCCACCAGAAGTAAATCATTTGAAAGTAATACCCCAATGTGAAAGTGTCCTGTACTTAGGGACCAGAAATAGCTTAGAGAGTGGTGGTTGCAAGATGGGAAGAGACTGATAACAGCACTCAAACAGAACAAAGGGACTTAAATGACAATTGGTGACACTGGGCGGCTGCAGCTGTGGACCCAAGCCCACAGTCCCAGGATGGCCACAGCTGGCACGTGCCCAAAGCCAGTGCACACCCACATCTGAGCGGGCACATTTCAGGCTCCAGTTGGTGGTTCCCAGGGATGACAGCTTTTGCAGCCACCACAGCCACATCTGCTGCCTCCACTGTTGCTGGCATTGATAGTGGCTGGGATGGACTTGAGTCAGTGGTCCCGGGAATGGCAGCAGCTGGAACCGGGCTCTCTTGGACCAGAATTGCTCATGTTTTTGGTTGCACATGGGTACAGAGACAAACGGGGGTCTTAGGCAACCACAAAGACCATGGCTAGGGGTGTGCACCACCTGTAGGAGGCTGCAGTGTTCCACAGAGATTGCAGAGAAGGGCAGTCCATGTGTTCTGGAGTATTCAGAGGGGAGCAGACTGTGGCTTCTCTCTGAGCAGAGGTCTGGGTGCAAAGAGTTCACTTTGCTCTGGCCCTCTGAAAAGGCACAAAAAGCCACCAGAGGACAAAAACCTCCAGATAACAAAAGCCCCAAAACCCAGTTTCCATTGAGTCCAGCCCCTTGATGGGCGGAGCAACTCCACCCAAGCAGGACTGACTGAAAAACAATGCAGCAAGACCCTCCCCCAGAAAATAAGCCAAAAAAAAAAAAAAAAACCCAGGAGGATGACAACCACAGGGTCCCCATTCAACTGTAAAACACCAATACCAGAGGAAAACAATATATTAACCTCACAGTCTGTATATTTCTTAGAAACAACATTTTCTCTTTTTTTATTCATTTTCATAATTCTTGTTCTTTTATTTTTCTATTTTATTTTTTTCTATGTCTTGTTCTTTTATTTTTACTATTCAACTGAATGCATAATACAATATATTCCAGAGTAAATTTTTAACTTGAACTTTTTTCATACATATACTTTTTTCTTCTTTTTAAAAAATATATAGATATAAGATTTGATGTAGTCCTTTTTTCACTATTCAATGCTACCTCCCCATATATACCAGTTTTAATTTCCCTGTATTGCTGGAAAGTTGAGTGCTTTAACAAAGATAACAAGATACACCCAGGAAGAAATGAAATACCCTTCCTCACCCATATCAAGGGTTTATAACCACCTCCCCTTACCCCTTTCTGTTTATTATGTTTCCTTTTCTTTTGTCAGTCTTTCTCTCTCTCTCTCTCCCTCTCTCTCTCTCTCTTTTGGTACTGTATAAATCTTATTCTTGGGGTGTATTTTAGATGTTTTCCCCCTCTTTTTTCCTTTTCTTTTTGTGGGCTTTTTGTTCATTCTTGTTTTTCTACTTTATAAATCTTATACTTGGGGCTCATTTTGGCTGTTTCTTTTTTCTTTTATCTTTTATTTGATGGTGCCTTCTGATTGCTTCAAAACTTGCCAGGGTGCAACTTGTCTGGGTCGTGGTTATATATTCAGCTATATATCCATACAACTACCTATTGCCAGAATAACTAGGAGGAGGAACCCCCAAGAGAGGAAAAATTCAGAGACTGTGCCCTCTGCCACAGAACTAATGGATATGGACATAACTATGATGTCAGAAGTAGAATCCAGGGTAACTATTATGCACAAAATAGCTAGGTTGGAGAAAAATATTAGTGACAACATAGATTCTCTAAGGGCAGAAGGGAGAGATGATCTGGCAGAACTTAAATATGCTATCAATGAAATAAAATATAATCTAATCTAAATACTCTAACAGCTAGTGTTAATGAGACAGAAGATGGAATTAATGATCTAGAAGACAAACTGATAAAAAAGAAAGATCAGAAGGAAGCATGAAACAAACAGCTTAGAAGCCATGAAAACAAAATTAGAGAAATAAATGGTGCCATAAAACATTCCAATGTCAGAATTATTGGGAACACTGACAGGGTGGAGAGAGAGAGGACTAGAAGAAATAGTTGATCAAATCCTAGATAAGAATTTCCCTAATCTAGGGAATAAAACAAGTATTCATATCCTAGAGAAGAGAGGACACCCCCCCCAAGATCAACAAGGGTAGAAAGACCTCCAGACATGTGATTCTGAAATTCAGGAATAGTAAATTGAGAGAAATTGTCTTCAGGGAAGTTGGGGTAAAAGATTCCTTATGTACAGAGAGAGGAATATCAGAATAATGTCATGCCTGGCAAGACCTGCCAGAAAACTGGCAAGCCAGAAAGGGCTGACAAGACATATTCAGGGCACAAAATTAGAAGAACATGCAGGAATAATACTTTATCCAGCAAGGCTGACATTCAGAATGGATGGAGAGACAAAGAGCTTCCAAGAATAGCAAAGATTAAAAGAATATGTGGCCACCAAGCTGGTACTACAAGAAAAATTAAGGAGGGGAGATTCCTATAAAAGGAGAAAAGTGATATGGATCAGAAATTTACAGAGATAATCTATAGAAACAAGGTATTCATGGGCAAAATGATAATAAACATATATATTTCAATAATCACTCTCAGAATGAACGGCCTAAATGCTCCCATAAAATGGCACAGAGTAGCAGATTGGGTAAAAAGACAGGACCCATTTTTATGCTGTCTACAAGAGAATCATTTTGAACCTAAGGATACATCCATATTGAAAGTAAATGGGATTCATGCCAATGGACTGCAAAAATAAGCTGGGTAGTGATTCTCATATCAGACAAATTACATTTTAAACTAAAGACTATAGTCAGAGATACAGAAGGACCCTACAGCATTCTTAAAGGGTCTATCCAACAAGAAGATCTAACAATTGTAAATATCTCTGTCCCCAATATGGGCACAGCCAACCACACAAGCCAACTGTTAATCAAAATAAGGGTCATTGATATGAATACATTAATTGTAGGGGATGTTAATATGCCACTGTCAGTAATAGACAGAACATCCAAGCAGAAAATCAATAAAGAAACAAGAGCTTTGAATTACCCTTTGGACCAGATGGACCTCATAGATATATATAGAACATTACATCCTAAACCAACAGAATACTCATTCTCCTCAAGCACATATGGAATCTTCTCCAGAACAGACCACATACTGGAACACAAATCAGGGCTAACCTATACGAAAAGACTGAGATTATTGCCTGCATATTCTCAGACCACAATGCTTTGAAACTGGAACTCAACCACAAGAAAAAGTTTGGAAGGAATTCAAACACTTGGAAGCTAAAGACCGCCCTGCTTAAGAATGTCTGGATTAACCAGGAAATCAAAGAAGAACTTAAACAATTTATGGAAACTAATGAGAATGAAGACACATCGGTCCAAAACCTATGGGATATGGCAAAGGTGGTCCTACGGGATATGGCAAAGGTGGTCCTAAGGAGGAAATACATAGCCATCCAAGCCTCACTCAAAAAATTGAGAAATCCCAAATACGCCAATTCTCTTTACACCTTAAGGAACTGGAAAAATCAATAACATAATAAGCCAACCCCATGCACAAGAAGTGAAATAATCAAGATTAGAGCAGTGATCAATGAGTTAGAAACTAAAGATATAGTAGAATGTGTCAATGAAATGAGAAGCTGGTTCTTTGAAAGGATCAATAAGATAAAAAAAAAAAAAAAACAGTGGCCAAACAAATCCAATAGAAAAGAGAGAGGACCCAAATTAATAAAAGTATGAAATAAAAGGGAGAGATTATGACTAAGACCAAGTAAATAGAAACAATCATCAGAAATTATTATCAACAGTTACATGTTAATAAGTTAAGAAAACTAGAAAAAAAAAGATGAATTCATGGAAACCTGTAAGCTTCCAAGACTGAAACAGGAAGAAATTGACAACCTGAATAGACCAATATCTACTAACAAGATTGAAGCAGTGATCAAAAACTTCCCAAGAAATAAGAGTCCAGGACCTGACAGATGCCCTGAGGAATTCAACCATGCACTCAAAGAAGAGATAATACCTATTCTTCTGAAGCTGTTTTAAAAAATAGAAACATCAGGGAAACTTCCAGACATTTTCTATGAAATCATCATTATGGTGATCCCCCAAGCAGGCAAAGACTCCATCAAAAAGGAGAATTTCAGACCAATGCTCCTGATGAATATGGATGCCAAGATTCTCAACAAGATCCTAGCTAATTTCATCCAACAGTACACTAAAAATATTATCCACCATGACCAGATGGGATTTATCCCTGGGATGTAAGGCTGATTCAACATTCACAAATCAATCAATGTGATGGAACAAATCAATAAGAGAAGAGAGAAGAACCCCATGGCCCTCTCAGTTGGTGCAGGAAAGGCATTTGACAAAATACAACATTTGTTCCTGAATAAAATGCTTCAAAGTATAAGGTTAGAGGGAACATTCCTCAACTTCATAAAATCTATGAAAAACCCACATTAAATATCATTGTCAATGGGGGAAAGCTGACAGCCTTCCCTTTGAGATCAGAAATATACACTTTCAACATCATCCCAATCAAAATACCACCGGCATTTTTTTAAAGTGCCAGTATAAACAATCCTACAATTTGTATGGAACCAGAAAAGACCCCAAATTGCCAAGGAAATGCTGAAAAAGAAAAACAAAGCTAAGGACATCACGTTGCATGATTTCAAGCTTTAGTGCAATGCTGTGATCACCAAGACAGCATGGTACTGGCACAGAAACACACATAGACCAATGGAACAGAGCAGAGAGCACAAATATGGACCCTCATCTCTATGGTCAAATAATTTTGGATAAAGCAGGAAAAAATATCCAGTGGAAAAGATAATCTCTTCAATAAATGATGCTGGGAAAGTTGGACAGCTACATACAGGAAAAGGAAACTCGACCATTCTCTTACACCATACACAAAGATAAACTCAATGTGGATGAAAGACCTCAATGTGAAATAGGGATCCATCAAAATCTTAGAGGAGACAATAGACAGTAACCTCTTTGACACTGGGCACAGCAACTTATTTCAAGACATGTCCCCAAAGGCAAGGGAAACAAAAGCAAAAACGAACTTTTGGTACTTTGTCAAGATAAATAGCTTCTACACAGCAAAGGGAACCATCAACAAAACAAAGAGACAACCCATGCAATGGGAGAAGATATTCACAAATGACACTACACCCAAAGGGCTGATATCCAAGATTTATAAAGAACTTCTCAAACTCAACACCCCAAAAAACTGAAAGTCAAGTCAAAACATGGGCAGAAGACATAAACAGTCACTTCTCCAATGAAGACATATAAATGGCTAGCAGACACATGAAAAAAATGTTCATTCTCATTAGCCATCAGGGAAATTCAAATCAAAACAACATTAAGATACCACCTTACACCAGTTATAATGGTAAAGTTTAATAAGGCAGGAAACAACAAATGTTGGAGAGGATGTGGAGCTAGGGAAGCCCTCTCACACTTTTGGTGCTAATGGAAGCTGGTGCAGCTACTTTGGAAAACAGTGTGGTGATTCCTCAAAAAATTAAAAATACAGCTACAATATGAGCTGGAAATTGCACTACTGGATATTTACCCCAATGACACAGATGTAGTGAAAAGAAGGGCCATATGTATCCCAATGATCATAGCAGCAATGCCCACAGTAGACAAGCTTTGGTAAGAGCAAAGATGCCCTTCAACAGAAAAATGGATAAAGATGTAGTGTATATATACAATGGAATATTAGTCATCCATGAGAAAGGATGAGTACAGAACTTTTGCATCAACATGGATGGGACTGGAGAAGATTGTGCTGAGTGAACTCTGTCAAGCAGAGAAAGTCCATTATCATATAGTTTCACTTACTTTTGGCACATAAGGAAGAAGATGGAAGACATTAGGAGAATGAAGGGAGAAATTGAAGGAGGTGGAAATCAGAGTTGGGGATGAACCATGAGAGGCTGTGAACTCCAAGATACAAACTGAATTTTTTAGAGGGGATGGGGGTTGGTATATGGGTGACCCTGGTGTTGGGACATTAAGGAGGACACTCACTGAATGGAGAACTAGGTATTATACATAAACAATGAATCTTGGAACACTACATGAAAAACTAATAAAGTATTTTATGGTGACTTACATAACACAATAAAAAATAAACAAAGACTATAGCAAACAAACAAACAAACAAATAAATAAATACTATAGAAAGGTCAAAGAGAGCATTACATAATGATAACAGGATCAATTAAAAAAGAAGTTATGACAATTGTAAGTATCTATGAATCTAACATAGAAATACATACATACAGAAAGCAAATATTTATTGCTATGTCTGTATCTTTGGGGTAAATACTCAGCAGCACAATTGCAGGGTCATAGGGCAGCTCTATTTTTAATTTCTTAAGGAATCTCCACATTGTTTTCCAAAGCGGCTGCACCCACTTTTATTCCTACCAGAAGTGTAACACTGTTCCCTTTCTCCACATCCTCTCCAACACTTGTTGTTTACTGTCTTGTTGATTTTGGCCATTCTAACTGGTATAAGGTGATATCTCATTGTGGTTTTGATTTGAATCTCCCTGAGGGCTAATGATGTTGGACATTTTTTCATGTGTCTGCTAGCCATTTGCATATCTTCTTTGGAGAAGTGTCTATTCATGTTTTCTTCCCATTTTTTGACATTATTACCTGTTTTTTGAGTGTTGAGTTTGAGAAGTTCTTTATAAATCTTGGATATCAGCCCTTTGTCTCTAGTGTCATTTGTGAATATCTCCTCCAATTCTGTGGGTTACCACTTAGTTTTCTGGACTATTTCCTTTGCTGTGCAGAAGCTTTGGATCTTCGTGAAGTTCCAAAAGTTCATTTTCACTTTTGTTTCCTTTGCCTTTGGAGACATGTCTTGAAAAAAGCTGCTGTGGCTGATGTCAGTGAGTTTACTGCCTATGTTCTCCTCTAGGATTTTGATAGATACCTGCCTCATGTTGAGGTCTTTTATACATTTTGAGTTTATCTTTGTGTTTGGTGTAAAAAGAATGGTGGAGTTTCATTCTTCTACACATAGCTGTCCAATTTTCCCAGCACCATTTATTGAAGAGACTACCTTTTTCCCACTGGATTTTTTTTTTTACTGCTTTGTCGAAGATTATTTGACCATAGAGTTGAGGGTCCATGTCTGGGCTCTCTCCTATGTTCCACTGGTCTATGTGTCTGTTTTTGTGCCACTCCCATGCTGTCTTGGTGATCACAGCTTTCTAGTAGAGCTTTAAATCAGGCAACGTGATTTCCCCAGTTTTGTTTTACTTTTTGAACATTTCCTTAGCAATTCTTGGACTTTTCTTGTTCCATACAAATTTTAATATTATTTGTTTCAGCTCTTTGAAAAATGCCAGTGGAATTTGGATTTGGATGGAATTGAAAGTATAGATTGCTCTGGGCAGTGTAGACATTTTAACAATGTTTATTCTTCCAATCCATGAGTCTTCCCATCTTTTTGTGTCTTCAATTTCTTTCATGAATGTCCCGTAGTTTCTTGAGCACAGATCCTTTACCTCTTTGGTCAGGTTTATTCCCAAGTGTCTTATGGTTCTTAGTGCTATAATAAGTGGAATTGATTATCTAATTCCCCTTTATGTATTTTCATTGTTAGTGTATAAAAAAGCAACTGATTTTTGTGCATTGATTTTGTATCCCGCCACATTACTGAATTGCTGCATGAGTTCTAGTAGTTTGGGGGTGGAGTCTTTTGGGTTTTCCATATAAAGTATCATCTCATCTGTGAAGAGAGAGATTTTGACTTATTCTTTGACAATTTGAATATCTTTTAGCTCTGTTTGTTTTCTATTTCTATTAGTAGGACTTCTAATACTATGTTGAACAACAGTGACAAGATTGGTCATTCTTGTTGTGTTTCTGATCTCAAAGGGGAGGCTGTCAGCTATTCCCCATTGAGATATTCACTGTGGGTTTTTCATAGATAGATCTTATGAAGTTGAAGAACGTTCCCTCTATCTCTATATTTTGAATTGTTTTAATCAGGAATGGATGCCATATCTTGTCAAATGCTTTTAGGAAGACCATGTTGTTCTTTAAATGTTTGGGAGAATTCCACAGGGAATTTGCAGATCCTGGGCTCCTGTTTTTGGGGAGGTTTTTGATCACTGCTTCAATCTCATTGCTAGATATTGGTCTATTCAGGTCATCAATTTCTTCGTGATTCAGTCTTGGAAGTTCATATGTTTCCAAGAATGCATGTATTTCTTCTAGGTTGCTTAACTTATTGGCAACAACTGTTGATAATAATTTCGGATGATTGTTTCATTCCTTGATGTTACTCGTGATCTCCCCCTTTCATTCATAATTTTATTAGTTAGGGTCCTCTCTCTTTTCTTTTGGATTAGTTTGACCAATGGTTTATTAATCTTATTGATTATTTCAAAGATCCACCTTGTAGTTTAGTTGGTGTGTTCTAATGTATCTCTAGTTTCTATATCATTGATTTTTGCTCTAGTCTTGATTATTTCCCTTCTGGTGCATGGGTTTGGCTTACTTTGTTGTTTGTTTTCCAGTGCATTTGGGATTTTTCTTTTTATTTTAGTGGGGCTTGGATGGCTATGTATTTCCACCTTAGGACAGACTTTTCCATATCCCATAGGTTTTTGGACCGATGTGTCTTCATTCTCATCAGCTTCCATAAATTGTTTAAGTTCTTCTTTGATTTTCTGGTTGATCCAGACATTCTTAAGCAGGGTGGTCTTTAGCTTCCAAGTGTTTGAATTCCTTCCAAACTTTTTCTTGTGGTTGAGTTCCAGTTTCAAAGACTTGTTGTCTGAGAATATGCAGGGAATAATCACAATCTTTTGGTATTGGTTGAGCCCTGATTTGTGTCCCAGTATGTGGTCTATTCTGGAGAGGATTCCATACACACTTGAGAAGAATGATTATTCTGGTGTTTTAGCATGGAATGTTCTGTATATATCTATAATGTCCATCTGGTCCAAAGGGTAATTCAAAGCTCTTGTTTCTTTATCGATTTACTGCTTGGATGATCTGTCTATTACTGAGAGTGGCATGTTAACATCCCCTACTATTAATGTGTTCGTATCAATAAGATTTTTTTTTTATTAAGTGTTGGCTTATGTAGTTGGATGTTCCCATATTGGGGGGCAAAATATTTACAAATGTTAGATCTTCTTGATGGGTATTCCCTTTAAGAATGATGTAGTTTCCTTTATCTTTGATTATGGAATGTAGTTTAAAATCTAATTTTTCTGATATGAGAATCACTACCCCAGCTTTCTTTTGAGGCCTGGTGGCATGAAAGATGCTTCTCCATCCCCTCACTTTCAGTCTGGATTTATCTTTAGGTTCCAAATGGGTCTCTTGTAGACAGCATATGGACAGGTCCTATCGTTTTACCCAATCTGCTACCCTGTGCCATTTTATGGGAGCATTTATGCTGTTCACATTGGGAGTGATCATTGAAAGATATGTTTTTATTGACATTGTGTTGTCTGTGAATTCCTTGTTTTTATAGATTCTCTTCATAAATTTCTGTTCTATGTCACTCTTGGGTTCTTTCTTCTTTTATATAACCCCCCTTAATATTTCTTGTAGTGCCAGCTTAGTGGTCACATACTCTTCTCAACCTTGCTGGTTTTGGAAGCTCTTTACCTCTCCATCCATTCTGAATGTCAGCCTTGCTGAAGAAAGTATTATTGGCTGCATGTTCTTCTCATTTAGTGCCCTCAATATGTTTTGACAGCCCTTTCTGTCTGGCCAGGTTTCTGTGGACAGATCAAAGGTTATTCTGATGGACCTTCCTGTGTACATAAGGAATCTCTTCCCCCTAGTTGCCCTCAGAAGCCCTTGTCTAAAATTATAATTCATGAGTTTCACAATTAGTTGCCTTGGGGTCTTTCTAGATTTGTTTATCTTGGTGGGTATTCTTGTTGCCTCTAGACACGAATGTTTGTTGTGCACTCCAGATTGGGTGAATTTTCATCCAGAATGTTTTCAACTCTATCTTCTAGTCTTCTCTCTTTTTCCATCCCTTCAGGGATCCCAATAGCTCTGACTTTGGAATGATTCATGGCATCATTCGTTTCCCTAATTCTGTTTTCATGGCTTCTAAGCTATTTGTTCTATGCCTCCTCCTGACCCTTTCTCTATCATTTTGTCCTCTAGATCACTAATTCCATTTTCTGCCTCAGTTACTCTAGCTGTTAGAGTATTTAGATTAGATTGAATCTCATTGATAGCATTTTTTAACTTGTGCCAGGTCATCTCTTACTTCTGCCCTTACAGGTTCTATGTTGTCACTAGTGGTTTTCTCCAAATTAGCCATTGCCTGGGTAATTGTTATCCTGAGTTCCACTTCTGACATATTGCTTATGCCCATATCCAATAGTTCTGTGGCAAAGGGCACAGTGTCTGAATTTTTCCTCTGTTGCAGGTTCCCCCTCCTAGTCATTTTGGTGAGAGTTGGTTGAAGGGACATATAGTTGAATATATCAACCACAATCCATGCAACGTGCACCCTGGAACATTTGGAGCAATCAGTAGTCACCACCAAGAAGAAAGAAAAAAGAAAAAGAGAGAGAGAGAGAAAGAGTGATAGAGAAAATAGAAAATCCAGCCAGAATGAGCCTCAAAAGTAAGATTTATAAGGTATATGATGAAAAACTGAAAATTAAAAAGAGTAAATATCAATTTGAATCTCCCTGATGGCTAGTGATGATGAACATTTTTTTCATGTGTCTGATAGCCGTTTGTATGTATTCATTGGAGATTAAAACCACATTGAGATCCCACCTTACACCAGTTAGAATGGCCAAAATTAGCAAGATAGGAAACAACGTGTGTTGGTGGGAATGCAAGTTGGTGCAGCCAATTTGGAGAACAGTGTGGATATTCCTTAAGAAATTAAAGATAGAGCTTCCCTATGACCCTGCAATAGCACTACTGGGTATTTACCCCAAAGATACAGATGTAGTGAAAAGAAGGGCCATCTGATCCCCAATGTTCGTAGCAGCAATGGCCACGGTCGCCAGACTGTGGAAGGAACCAAGATACCCTTCAACAGGTGGATGGATAAGGAAGATGTGGCCCATATACACTATGGAGTATTATGCCTCCATCAGAAATGATGAATACCCAACTTTTGTATCAACATGGATGGGACTGGAAGAGATTATGCTGCCTGAAATAAGTCAAGCAGAGAGAGTCAATTATCATATGGTTTCGCTTATTTGTGGAGCATAAGAAATAACATGGAGGACATGGGGAGATGGAGAGGAGAAGGGAGTTGAGGGAAATTGGAGGGGGAGATGAACCATGAGAGACTATGGGCTATGAAAAACAATCTGAAGGTTTTGAAGGGGCGGGGAGTGGGAGGTTGAGTGAGCCTGGTGGTAGGTATTATGGAGGGCACACATTGCATGGAGCACTGGGTGTGGTGCATAAACAATGAATTCTGTTACACTGAAAATAAATTTTTTAAAAAACTCTCAAAAAAAAGTAAATGTCAATAAAAAAATAGAACCCAGCCAACATGAATCTCAAGTATAAGATTTATATAATACCAGAACAAAAACAAATACACAGAAACACTGACAGAAGAAAAAGATGGGAGGGTGGTTATAATTCCTCAATATGGGTGAGGAAGGTTATTTTGGTTCATCCTGGGTGTATCTTGATATCTTTGTTAAAGGACTCAACTTTCCAGAGATCAAAACTGGTTTATATATAAGTGCAGCATTGATCCAGGAAAGAGGATTATCTTTAAGCTTATATCTATATGTATATTAAAAGAATAGAAAAGAAGAAGAAAAACACAGGTATATATATGAAAGAAATTCAACTTAAAAAGTTCTTAAGTAATATGTTGTATTAAACCTCTAGTTGTAATGGTAAGTATGTTAAAAAATTTAAAAAAAAAACAAGAATTGTGAGGATGAATTTTTATTTAATTTTTATTTTTTTATTTCTTTTCAGTGTTCTAGAATTCATTGTTTATGCACCACACCTGATTTTTTTTTAAGTTGTATCTGTGATTCAGGTTTTAGCACAATACTGGGAGCTTAAAATATTGTTTTCCCCTGATGTTGGGGTTTTACAGTTTTACGGGGACCCTGTGGTGGTTGTTTTCTTATTCTTCTGGCTTGCCCTCTGGGGAGGGGCCTGCTGCATTGTTTTTCCATCAGTCTTGCTTGGGTTGAATGCTCCTTCCCCCATCAAGGGTCTGGGTTCTGTGGAAGCCGGTTTTTCAGACTTTTGTTCTTTGGAGGTTTTTGTTCTTTGGGGGCTTTGGGGGCTTTTCAGAGGTTTAATGGAAATCAAACTGCACCCTGACCTCTGCCTTAGAGAGAAGCCACAGTCTGCTCCCCTCTGGGTGGTCCAGAACACACAGACTCCCCCTCTGCAAACTCCGCTGAACAGCACAAACTCCCATAGGTGATGTGCCCGCAGACACTGTCTCAGTGGTCCCCCAAGGCACCTGCTCATCTCTGCACCTCCATGCCACCAAAACCATGAGTGATATTGGCCCAGGGATCCCACTTCCATTGGTTTTCTTTGCCAGGACTGCTCTCTGGGGTCCAGGCCCAAGCAGGGGGTGCTCTGACCTCACTGTTGTGCAGGTACCAGAAGGCTGCTGCTGCCAAGGGATCCCAACCAGAGATAATGCCGAGTCCTCCCAGGTGCGGTCTAGGAGCATTCAGACCCTCAGCCAGTAGCAGAAGGCCAGGGTCTTAAAGAGCACCACTGGCACCCACAGCAACCTCTCTCAGGCATGGGGAGAGTGCACTCACAGTTGTGGTCATGAAGGGTGTGCAGAGCACAGAAGGCCATGGACCTAAGAATGGTTGCTGGTACCCACAAGAGAAGCTCTCATTCATGGGTTTAGGTACATGCCCATGACTGCCCAATTCCACCAGTTACCTCTTAAGCTCATTTGCTCTTTTTGAGTTGAGTGTCTTCAACCAGACTCCAAGTTAATTCTGATCCCCAACCACAGGACACTTTTGTATTGGGATATTACTTTGCAATGGGTCACTTATGGTAGCTCCCTCCCCCTTCTGCTTATCCTCTGATATCAGTCCCAGCATTCCTACTTGGCTTTAACTCTCCACTGATGTCTTCTGCCCCCATAGAGATCCAGAAGTGTATAATCTTACATCTAAGGTTGATTTCATGGGTGCTTAGAGTGTTCTGGTAGATATTTAGCTCACTTTAGGGGACCAGTTGAAACAGGGTCTCCTATTTCTATACTTTCTTGTCCCTCCTCCCCCAGTTTATAAGTTTCTGGGAAGACATCCATTTCTTCCAGCTTGCTTAATTTATTGGCATTCATTAGTTGATACATTAGTTGATATTTCTGAAAATTGTTTCTATTTCCTTGGTGTTAGTAGTTATCTCTCCCCTTTCATTCGTAATTTTGTTAATTTGGGTCCTTTCTATTTCCTGTTGGATAAGTCTGGCCAGTGATTTATTGATCTTATTAATTCTTTCAATGAACCAGATTCTAGTTTCATTGAGGTGTTCTACTGTATTTCTGGTTTCTAATTCTTCGATCTCTACTCTAATCTTAATTATTTCCCTTCTCATGCATGAGTTAGGCTTAATTGTTGTTGATTCTCCAGGACTTTAAGGTATAAAGAGAGTTCATGTATTTGGGATTTTTCTAGTCTTTTAAGTGAGGCTTTGATGTCTATATATTCCCCCCCACCCAGGGCTGCCTTTGTCATATCCCATAGGTTTTGGACAGAGGTGTTTTTATTCTCATTGGTTTCCATGAATTGTTTAAGTTCTTCTTTGATTTCCTGGTTGACCCAAACATTCTTGAGTAGGTGGACTTTACCTTCCAAGTGTTTGAATTCCTTTCAAACTTTTTCTGTGGTTGAGGTCCAGTTTCAAAGCACTGTGGTCTGAGAATATGGAGGAAATAATCTGTCTTTGGGTATGGGTTGATACCTGATTTATGACCCAGTATGTCATATATTCTGGAGAAGATTCCATATGCACTCAAGAAGAATGAGTATTAGTTGCTTTAGGGTGAAATGTTCTGTATATATCCATGGGGTCCCTCTGATCCAATGTGTCATTCAAAGCTCTTGTTTCTTCATAGATTTTCTGCTGAGATGATATGTCTATTGCTGAGAGTGGCATGTTAAGATCCCCTACCATTAATGTATTCTTATCAATATGCCTCTTTATTTTGATTAACAGTTGGCTTATGTGGTTGGCTGTTCCCATGTTGGGAGATAAATATTTACAATTGTTAGATCTTCTTGTTGAATAGGCCCTTTGATAATGATGTAGTGTCCTTCTGCATCTCTGACCACAGTCTTTAGTTTAAAATCTAATTTGTCTGATATGAGAATCGCTACCTCAGTTTTTTTTTGTTTGTTTTTTTGTTTTTTTTTTTTTTTTTTCTTCCATTGGCATGAAAGATATTTCTCCATCCCTTCACTTTCAGTCTGGATGTATCTTCAGGTTCAAAATGATTCTTTTGTAGACAGCATAAGAATGGGTACTGTATGCATCCCTGTGCTGTTTTATGGGAGCATTTAGGCCATTCTTGTTTAGAGTAATTATTGAAAGATATGATATCATGTTGCCTGTGAAGTCTTTGTTTCTATAGGTTGTGTCTGTAAATTTTTACCTTATATCACTTGTGGGGTCTTTTTCCTTTTTTTTTTTTTAAGATTTTATTTATTAGTCAGAGAGAGAGAGAGCACAGGCAGACAGAGAGGCAGGCAGAGGCAGAGTGGATAGTGGTGGGCAGGAAATGTGAAGCAGGCTCCCTGCCGAGCAAGGAACCCAACGCAGGACTCGATCCCAGGATGCTGGGATCATGACCCGAGCCGAAGGCAGCCGATCAACCAACTGAGCCACCCAGGCGTCCCTCTTTTTCCTTTTATAGAACTCCCTCTTAATATTTATGCAGGGATGGCTTAGTGGTCACATATTCTTTCAGTTTTTGCTGGTCCTGGAAGCTCTTTATCTCTCCACCCATTCTAAATTACAGCAATGCCAGAAAAAATATTCTTGGCTGCATGTTCTTCTAATTTAGTACTCTGAATATGTCTTTCCAGCCCTTTCTGGCTTGCCAGGTTTCTGTTTACAATTCTGAAATTATTTGGATGTTCCTCCCTCTGTACAGAAGGAATCGCTTCCCCCTAGCTGCCCTTAGGATGGTTTCCCTGGTTTTAAAATTTGCAAGTTTCACTATTACATGCCTGGGTGTCAGCCTGTTCTCCTTGATCTTGGGGGGTGTCCTCTCTTCCTCTAGGACTCGAATATTTATTTCATTCCCCAGATTAGGGGAGTTCTCAGCTACAGTTTGCTCAAATGTGTCTTCTAGTCCTCTCTCTCTCTCTCTGCTCTTTCAGGGATCCCAATAATTCTCACATTGGAATGTTTCAGGGCATCATTTATTTTTCTAATTGTTTTTATGGATTCTAAGCTGTTTAGTCCAGGTCTCCTCCTGATCCTTCTTTCCTATCAGTTTGTCTTCTAGATCACTAGTTCAATTTCTGCCTCATTTATCCTAGCTCTTAGAGTATCTAGATTAGATTGGCTTATTGATAGCATTTTTAAGTTCTGCCAGATCAGCTCTCACTTCTGCCCTTAGAGAATCCATTGCCACTAAATGGTTTTCTCCAACTTAGCTATTGTCCGTTTAACAGTTACCCTGAAGTCTATTTCTGACATCTTGCTATATCTATATCTATTTGTTCTGTGGTAGAGGTCACAGTCTCTTAATTTTTCTTGTGTTGGTTGTTCAACCTCCTAGTCATTCTGTTGAGCGGTGGTTGAGGAAATGTACAGAGTCCAAATTGTGGACCACAACCCAAGCGAGATGCACCTTTTTTATAGGGACCTTATTTTTGTTGGACTCTTGTTCTTTCACGCTCTCTTCTGGAGGAAGGGCCTGCTTCACTGTTACTCAGGCAACCCTGTTGGCAGAGTTGCCATGCCAGCTGTGGTGGGGGATGTGCTCAGTGAAAACTGGTTTTGGAGGGCTTTTGTTCTCTGGTGGCTTTTCCCTGGCCGTTTTCTGAGTTTCTTCTGAGAGTCAGAGCAGAGGTGACCTTATCCAAACTTCTTTCTTAGAACAGAGAGATCACAATCTGTTCTCCAGAAAGCCCTCCAGGCCACACTAACTTTGTTTTTGTCTATGCTACTAAAAACCACAGTGTCCCGGTTTGTGTACCTCACAGCAGCCCTCCGAGCCCTCGGTTCCAGGTCCAGGAATGTCTCCTCCCTTTGTGCCTCTAATACCGCCAACCAGCCCCTATTCACACGTGTGCCCCTACATCTCCAGGTTTCAGTTTGTGGGGGGCGCTACCCTAAAGTCCTTTCCTTGCTGCTACCGATCTGCGAGTCTGTGCCTGGCCCCCACCGGGGGTCGCTTTTGTACTCCTATGTTATTTCACCTTCCTGGCACCAGTGCTTATGGTGGCTCCCTTTATCTTTATATTTATCTTCCAATATCTGCCCACAGAATCACAGCTCCCTGCTTCATACCTCAAAACCAGCTGCTGGAGATATTCTGTTGATATACATCTGGATACATCTTCTTACATTTCATGCTGATTTTGTGGGTGTTCATAGTGGTCTGGTAGATATCCAGACCAATTCAAGGGACTGGTTGAAATAGGGTGTCCTACTCCTCTGCCCTCTTCCCATGCCCCTCCAGTTCGTCAGTTTCTTAAAATGCTAAATATACAGTTACCATACTCCTGCTCTTCAGTTTTTATCTAAGAAAAATAGAATGCATTATGTCTGCACAATGACTTGCACATGAATATTAACAGCATCTTTATTAGTAATAGGGAAAAACTGGAAAAAACTTAAATAACCATATGATGAAATACAATACAATAATGCAATAAATATATTATTACATCCGATAACAACATGAATAAATCTCAAATAATTATGTTGAGTTTAAAATGACAAAAAAGAGAAAATATAGTGTATCATTCCATTTATACAAAATTCAACAAAATGCAAACTAATCTATAATGAGAGAGAGCAGATTGGTAGTTGTCCAGAGGTAGGGATAGAGATCAGTAGGAAAGCAATACACAAGGGAACAAACTTTTGGAAATGGTGGATATGGTCACAATTCTGAGGTGATATGTACCTTCATGAGTATATAAGTATGGAATTTTTACTTTTATTTAAAGGCTTTATTTATTTATTTGAGAAAGAGAGGGCACGTGAGAGAGTGATAGGGAAAGCATGAGCAAGGGGAGGGGCAGAGGGAGAGGGAGAAGTAGACTTCCTGCCGAATAAGGAGCAGGATGCTGGGCTCTGTCCCAGGACTCTGGTATCATGACTTGAGCTTAAGGCAAACACTTAATCAACTGAACCACCCAGGAACCCTAACATATAGGTTTTTTAAATTAAGTAAGAAAAACGTGTTTAGAGTCAAAGAATCCTTAAACAATAAGGCTTGCAAGGTCTTTGACAATTTTTTAAGCAATTAGTTTTTTAAAGTTAATAATAAATCAAAATCTTCAATACATTTTTTCTATTTCTTTATTTTAATGTTCTATTGTTTTCTGTATTCTTTGTCTTATTTTCCAACTACTTCTTCATATGATATAAATGTACTTTTTTACTGAAATTAGTAATATGCATCTCAAGCAAGGCCCTGCTTTTCATTTTGATAGACCAGGAACTTGTCTCTTTCTGATGTGAACCACTTGTGAGTATAATTATGTGTCAGAACCCTAATATTTAAGGAAGGGTCTGGACTAGTTACTTATTGTTGGGAAAATGAAAAAGCAACGAGCAGTCATTGCAAATACAACTTGATGAGTCAAGTACTCAAATATGCTAAGTGGTTTAGACTGTTCCATTACCAAAAAATCCCAACAAATTCCTGTCCACCATTCCTCTTTTACTCAATACTTCTTCATCCTTCAAGGTTCCACTCCAAGTTTGTATACCAGCCCATAGTAGACCTTTGAGAAAATATGTTTTCTTGGAAAAATGAGTCATATGCAAGATGGGTTGAGGCCAAATGCAGCAGGTGGCTGGGAACTTTAGAAGTCTCCTGAGCTGGGGACTAGAGACTTTGGGAAATGCTGAGGAAGAAAAATGACCATATGAGTCCACTGGGCTTTGAAACAAGGACCTTGCATTTGCATATGTGGGATAAATAATATGAAAACTAGTAACTTCCCTATTGAGCAGGCTGCAGTAAAAAGGTTTTCTTCTGACTATGGTGGCCATCTGCCTTGTGGACCTCTTTTTACTCCAGGCTCTGTGCTCTGTAATGAGTCTGAGTTCACGGGTAAAAGTACAGATACATTAGGGCCAAAGCCCAGGTCCAAGGTGAGTGCCCTGCAGACCACACTTCTATAGGAGATAGGAGGTAGGTGCAGACAACACTGAAATGAAAATATATATATATATATATATATATATATATATATATATATATATATATGTAGGTAGGTAGTGGTTTCTATTTTCACCAGATCACACACATAAAGAACAAGTAAAATGCAGCCTATATCTTTCTGAAAAGTTAAACTACCTTTAGGACATGAAGAAGTTTGATCTCCATCAGACCAGAAGGGCATAGGGACATGTCCTGCAAATTTCCCTGCTGAACTACTAGCAGGGAAAGTATTCCCTGCCACAGGGTTTGCTGGCATACAGTACAGCATACAGTACATCCTCTGAAAGGGTTTCCAGAGGATGACTTAGTTCATTAGTCCCTGGTTTAATTTATGGTCTCAGAGAGATACTGTTTAGAGCACTCTCTAGGAGAGGATTGTCCCAGCCAGTTCCTCTCTTGACATTCAATTCCCCTGAGCCACTCAGAAGGTGCCAAGTTTGTGGAAGGCAGCAAAACTGGGGCTGGCTGAAGTCTTACGGTGGCCATGATATCCCTGAGTGTGGTTTGGGGTATCTGTAGTAAAGAGAAACAGAAAGGGAAAGAAAATCCTCACTCCCATAATTTTTTTTTTACTTAATTTCTTCTCAGTGTAACAAAATTCATTGTTTATGCACACACCCAGTGCTCCAGGCAATACCTGCCCTCCAGAAAACCCACCACCTGGATCCCCAAACCTCCCACCCCCCCTCCCCGTCAAAATCCCCAGATTGTTTTTCAGAGTCCATAGTCTCTCATGGCTCATCTCCCCCTCCAATTTCCTGCACCTCCCTTCTCCTCTCAATCTCACCATGTCCTTCATGTTATTTGTTATGCTTCACAAATAAGCGAAACCATATGATAATTGATGCTCTCTGCTTGACTGATTTCACTCAGCATAACCTCTTCCAGTCCCATCCATGTTGATACAAAAGTTGGGTATTCATCTTTTCTGATGGAGGCATAATACTCCATAGTGTATATGGACCACATCTTCCTTATCCATCCGTCCATTGAAGGGCATCTTGGTTCTTTCCACAGTTTGGCGACTGTGGCCATTGCTGCTATGAACATTGGGGTGCAGATGGCCTTTCTTTTCACCCCATCTGTATCTTTGGGGTAAACACCCAGGAGTACTATTGCAGTGTCATAGGGAAGCTCTATTTTTAATTTCTTAAGGAATCTCCACACTGTTCTCCAAATTGGCTGCACCAACTTGCATTCCCACCAACAGCGTGAGAGGGTTCCCCTTTCTCCACATCCTCTCCAACACACGTTCTTTCCTGTCTTGCTAATTTTGGCCATTCTAACTGGTATAAGGTGGCATCTCAATGTGGTTTTGATTTGAATCTCCCTGGTGTCCAGTGATGATGAACATTTTTCATTTGTCTGTTAGGCATTCGTATGTCTCCATTGGAGAAGTGTCTGTTCATGTCTTCTGCCCATTTTTTGACATGATTATCTGTTTTGGGTGTGTTGAGTTTGAGAAGTTCTTTATAGATCCTGGATATCAGCCTTTTGTCTGTACTGTCATTTGCAAATATCTTCTCCCATTCGGTGGCTCGCCTCTTTGTTTTGTTGACTGTTTCCTTTGCTGTGCAGAAGCTTTTGATCTTGATGAAGTCCCAAAAGTTCATTTTCACTTTTGTTTCCTTTGCCTTTGGAGACATATCTTGAAAGAAGTTGCTGAGGCTGATATCAAAGAGGTTACTATGTTCTTCTCTGTGATTCTCATGGATTCCTGTCTCACATTGAGGTCTTTTATCCATTTCGAGTTTATATTCATGTACGGTGTAAGACAATGGTCGAGTTTCATTCTTCTGCATATAGCTATCCAATTTTCCCAGCACCATTTATTAAAAAGACTGTCTTTTTTCCACTGGATATTTTTGTGCTTTGTCAAAGATTATTTGACCATAGAGTTGAGGGTCCATATCTGGGCTCTCTACTTTGTTCCACTGATCTATGTGTCTGGTTTTTTTGCCAATACTATGCTGTCTTGGTGATCACAGCTTTGTAGTAAAGCTTGAAATCAGGTAACATGATGCTGCCGGTTTTGTTTTTCTTTTTCAGCATTTCCTTAGCAATTTGGGATCTCTCCTGATTCCATACAAATTGTAGGGTTATTTGTTCCAGCTCTTTGAAAAATACCGTGGAATTTTGACCAGGATGGCTTTAAAAGTATAGATTGCTCTATGCAGTATAGACATTTTAACAATGTTTATTCTTCCAATCCAAGAGCATGGAATGGTCTTCCATCTTTTTGTGTCTTCTTCAATTTCTTTCATGAGTGTTCTGTAGTTCCTCAAGTACAGATCTTTACCTCTTTGGTTAGGTTTATTCCCAGGTATCTTATGGTTCTTGGTGCTATAGTGAATGGAATCGATTCTCTATTTTCCCTTTCTGTGTTTTCATTGTTAGTGTATAAGAAAGCAACTGATATCTGAACACTGACTTTGTATCCTGCCACATTACTGAATTGCTGTATGAGTTCTAGTGGTTTGGGTGTGCAGTCTTTTGGGTTTTCCATATAAAGTATCATGTCATCTGTGAAGAGAGAGAGTTTGACTTCTTCATTGCCAATTTGGATACATTTTATTTCTCTTTGTTGTCTGATTGCTGTTGCTAGGACTTCTAATACTATGTTGAACAAGAGTAGTGAGAGTGGGCATCCCTGTCGTGTTCCTGATCTCAACGGGAAGGCTGTGAGCTTTTTCCCATTGAGGATGATATTTGCTGTGGGTATTTCATAGATGGATTTTATGAAGTTCAGGAATGTTCCCTCTATCCCTATACTTTGAAGTGTTATAATCAGGAATGGATGCTGGATTTTGTCAAATGCTTTTTCTGCATCAATTGAGAGGACCGATGTCATTAAAAACGTATCTTTCAATAATTGCTCTCAATGTGAGTGGCTTAAATTGGCCCATAAAATGACACAGGGATGCAGATTGGATAAAATGACAGGACCCATCCATATGTTGTCTACAAGAGACACATTTCGAACCTAAGGATATACCCAGACTGAAAGTGAAAGGATGGAGAATTGTTCATGCCAGTGGGCCTCAAAAAAAGGCCGGGGTAGTGATTCTCATATCAGATAAATTAGATTTTAAACTAAAGAGTGTAGTCAGAGATACAGAAGGACACTACATAATTCTGAAAGGGACTATCCACCAAGAAGATCTAACAATTGTAAATATTTATGCCTCCAATATAGGAGCAGCTAATTACATAAGAAAGCTGTTAATCAAGATAAAGGGTCATATTGATGTAAAGACATTAATAGTAGGAGATCTTAACATGCCACTCTCAGTAATAGATCATCCAAGCAGAAAATCAGTAAAGAAACAAGAGCATTGAATGACACATTGGACCAGATGGACCTCATAGATATATACAGAACAATCCACCCTAAAACAACAGAATACTCATTCTTCTCGAGTGCACATGGAACCTTCTCCAGAATAGACCACATACTGGGTCACAAATCAGGGCTCAACTGATACCAAAAGATTGAGATTATTCCCTGCATATTCTCAGGTCACAATGCTTTGAAACTTGAGCTCAATCAAATACAGGGAAAATTTGGAAGGAACTCAAACACCTGGAAGCTAAAGACCACCTTGCTTAAGAATGCTTGGATCAACCAGGAGATCAAGAAAGAACCTAAACAATCCATGGAAACCAATGAGAATGAAGAGACTTCGGCCCAAAACCTATGGGAAACAGCAAAGGTAGTCCTAAGGGGGAAATACATAGCCATCCATGCCTCCCTCAAAAAAATTGAAAAATCCAGAATACACCAGCTGCCTCTACACCTTAAAGAACTGGAGAATCAACAACAAATTAAGCCAACTCCACACAAAAGAAGGGAAATAATCAAGATTAGAGCAGAGATCAATGAGATAGAAACTAGAGATACAGTAGAACGCATCAATGAAACTAGAAGCTGGTTTTTTGAAAGAATCAATAAGATCGATAAACCATTGGCCAAAATAATGCAAAAGGAAAGAAAGAAGGCACAAATTAATAAAATTATGAATGAAAAGGGAGAGATCACAACTAACACCAAGGAAATAGAAACAAACATCAAAAGTTATTACCAACAGTTATATGCCAATAAATTAAGAAGCCTAGATGAAATGGATGGATGCATTCCCAGAAAACTGGAAACTTCCAAAATTGAACCAGGAAGAAATTGACAACCTGAATAGACTGATATCTAGTAACGAGATTGAAGCAGTGATCAAAAACCTCCCAAAAAACAAGAGCCCAGCACCTGATGGATTCCCTGGGGAATTCTACCAAACTTCCAAAGAAGAAATAATACCTATTATCCTGAAGCTGTTTCAAAAAAATTGAAGCAGAAGGAAAACTCCCAGGCTCTTTTTATGAAGCCAGCATTACCCTGATCCCCAAACCAGGTAAAGACCCCACCAAAAAGGAGAATTTCAGACCAATATCCCTGATGAATATGGATGCTAAGATTCTCAACAAGATCCTAGCGAATAGGATCCAACAGCACATTGAAAAGATTATCCACCATGACCAGGTGGGATTCATCCCTGGCTTGCAAGGATTGTTCAACATTCGAAAATTGATCAATGTGATAGAACAAATTAATAAAAGAAGAGAGAAGAACCACATGGTCCCATAAAATTTTTGAGGGAAAACGGGAGCTTAACGTGATGGAGCTCAGATATCCTCAGAAATTGTATTACATTCTGACTGAATGTAAGTGAAGGGTATGGGGAAGGTTTCTGTGGTGGAGTAGTTGTCAGGTTTGCCGAAAGTGCAAAGGGTATCCATGTATAAATACAGATTTTACCCTATTCCCATCCCCTTTTTCCTCATTTGGACCAGTGAGAAATAACTACTTGAATTTTCAGGAACTCCTAAAATAGCTCTGTATCTTCTGCCAGAGCATGACAGGTTGAGATGAGGGACACAAGTAAGAGTTCATGTTTGTGCTCTTTATGTTTCCTATTTTCTCCACTTCTGCTCTTTAGCTTGGGTTGAGGAGTGACAGGACATGGGGTCACTCCTGTTGTCACTAGGAGGATGCAACCCTTGGTGGGCCCCTCCCAGCTCATGCTTCATGGGGGATCTCAAAATTCTTCCTGCAGGGAAAGACACCACAGCTACACAGCCTACCTTCAAAAGCCACAGATCGGAGGTGTCTATTTCCACAAAAACTGATTCTCCATGATATCTAGCAAGTCAGAGTGCCTGCTTGGATGCCCACTGGTTACAGCTTCTGAAGTGGCAAGTCTAGAGAGTTGTTCCTCCTGTTAGTGAACAAGTTTAAGATTTCACATTTGTATCTCACCATTGCCAGGGTGGTAGTGAAGACAGGTGGACCAGGAAGCAAGTCCAACCAGCATTTAAAGGACAATCTCCCTATTCATATATAGGTCCTCACATATAAGGTCTCAGGATACCTGGGATAAGAAACCCATCTAGTCCTATGTGAGAATAAAAGGCTGCAGGCTATTTTTTTCTGTGGTTTCTGAACACAAGAGGTGAATATGCTTTATATATTGGTAATAACAAAAACAGAGTACAAGAGTGCAAGGATGAACAACTATTCAAGTATTTTTTCTCTGATTCAGTGGTATCTTAGTCTATCTATTGAATATGGGCACACTGAAGAAGAAAGTTTTTTTTTTCTTAATTAAAATGCCTCTCCTTCTTAATATGAGTTACAAGTTTAATCACTAAGGAGTGGATTGCTTGCCCCTTAAGAATGGAGATATAGATATAGATATAGATATAGATATAGATATAGATATAGATATAGATATAGATAGATATAGATATATATTCCATTTCTCCCATCAAATTTTGTCCATTTTGGAGCCTAAAAACAAAGAGAGAAGTGCAGTTGAGTAAAGTACAATTAAGGCACCCAAATTGACAACAATAGTACACATGTACACTTTGTTAGACTAACACAGGACTTTTGAGCCCTGTTTCTTCATGGGCAGGGCTCTGTTGGGCATGATTTTAAATGAAATATAAGCATCTTCTTTCCCTGTTTAGTTTAGGTGCAACTACCAGGAATGTAGAGCAGCATTTAAGGTATAAAGTACTCTATTCTCAAGGACAACACAATGGTGAGAGAGGCAATCTCACCATATGCCAAGGTTTTCCTTAAAGGTGGAGGAGATAAGCCCGGGATAGGACTAGAATGCAGGATACACAGCCTCTCTGCCCTAGCTCTAGGACAATCCCTTGTGCCATAGCCTGGGTTTTGCAACAAAACTCATGGTGTTATACTCAACTGATGAATCATTGAACACTACATCAAAAACTAATGTACTATACAGTGGCTAACTGAAAAGAATAACAACAACAACAACAACAACAATAATAATAATAATAAACAACTCAGCTCCAGTCAGGGAATCCTAGGTCCACCAAGAATCCTAAGCAGTATATTAAAACTCCTGCAAAGGCCATTCCTGATGCTTTAATCATTAATTTACCAAAGAAATAACAAGATTATACTATTCCTTGGGTGAGTTAATAACACTGGCAGGTGGGGTGCCTACTATCAATGCATACTAAGAAGTGAACCCCTTAAACTGATAAAGGACATGAAGCCAATTATTAATGTATTGCCTCTCTTCTCTTAGCCCCTCAAAACATACTCTCTTATAATAGATGAATTTTTTATGTACTCTCCTTCAAAGTGAACACAATGTTATACTCTCTAGGTAGAAGGCACTGGAGGGACATTGAAGGAAGTAGTGCCTGTGACCTCTGGTTCTTAGGGCTGTGGCTATGAAAATATACTCAGTTCTTGGCTCCAGGCATGAACCAAGAACAACTGTCTACATCAAATGTGCACTACTGATGTGGCCTGGGAATCAGCTTTCTGTGTTCCTTTTCATAGGTACATCCATTGGTACATCATACCAGGTTTGGTATCACCCAAACTACCTGCCCCCTTAATTCCCTCTGCTTTCCTGCTCATCTGCCCCCCAAAACAACTACTCTTCTACAGTTCTCCCAGTGCTGCAACTCTCCCAAAACCAAGGACCTGCCGATCCTACACACAGGGCATTTTTATCTCCAGGCCTCCAACACCATAAGCACTGCTATTCTTACTAAAATCCCACATGCTGTCCACTACCTATGGCCTGTTCACATGGATGTGTTTCAGAGTGTTGTTTCTTGCTTACCTTGCAACTGTAAACCATCTCTGGTTTTGTAAACCACCGTGGGCACCCACAAACCAGCAAACACCTTTGTCATCCAATAGGTTCTCTTATACTTTCTTCAGTGAGGTGTGAACTCCAGCCTTGGAAAGGGGCCCACACTCAAAATTTGTCTTTCCTTGGACACTCTCCCACAGCACTGATTTCATATCCTGACACTTCAATGAAATCCTGTACGAGTTCTAGAAGTTTTGGAGGGAATCTTTTGAGTTTTCCACATAAAGTATCATATCATCTGCAAACAGTAAGAATTTCACTTCTTCTTTGCCAATCCAGATGCCTTTAATTTCTTTTTGTTGTCTGCTTGCTGAGGCTAGGACTTCTAGTACCATGTTGAATAGCAGTGGTGATAGTGGATATCCTTGCTGTGTTCTTGACCTTAGGAGAAAAGCTCTCAGTTTTTCCCCATTGAGAATGATGTTCACTTTGGGTTTTCCGTAGATGGCTTTTATGATATAGAGCTATGTACCCTTTATCCATACACTGTGAAGAGTTTTGGTCAAGAAGGGATGCTGTACTTTGTCAAGCCCTTTTTTTGCATCTATTGAGAGTACTATATGTTTCTTTTTCAATGCTTTATTGATGTATTGTATCACACTGATTTGTAGATGTTGAACCAACCTTGCAGCCCAGGAATAAATCCCACTTGGTCGTGGTGAAAAAATCCTTTTAATGTACTCTTGAATCCTACTGGCTAGTATTTTGTTGAGAATTTTTGCATCAATGTTCATCAAGGATATTGGTCTGTAATTCTACTTTTT